>PVKN010042183.1:0-10418 GCA_004027915.1 Capromys pilorides
CACAAGAGAGTCTGTATACTTTGCTGCCTTGTTTTCTGCTTATTTTGTGCAATATGTGCTAGGACTGAACCGAAGGTATGGAAACTTCACAGGAAAATTGAAATGAATAATTGAGGCATACTATTTTGTTTTAGCAGTTATGCCATAAGAAATGCATTATTTTTATAAATGAGAAAAAATTGATCATTGGTAGGGTAATGGGTGCGCCTTGAGGCCACCATGTGTGAGCGACATAAACCGGACTCACAAGCTTAGATGTCCCATGATTTCTCTTATGAATTCTGAAATAACAATAAAATGAAAAATAAATAGCAGGAATCAGGGAGGGAGGTCATCTTCACTAGAGAAAGGACTCACAAAATGGAGAGACTAGGGCCAGCCAAATAGCTCAGCAGATTAAAGCACCTGCAAGCAGGTGTAGGGGCCAGGAGTTCAATCCCTAAGCCTGTCGTGCCAGTCCTGCCCTTGGGGGAGTGTTGAGACAGCAACTGAGACTGGACATTGTGGCTCAAGACTGCTGTAATCCCAGCTGCTGGGAGGCTGTAAACAGGCGGATCACTACGAGTCTGATCTAGTAGTGAGACCCTGAACACCCTGTAGATCCAAAATATATATATATATATATATATATATATATATATATATATATATAGAGAGAGAGAGAGAGAGAGAGAGAGATACTGGGGAGGGAGAGGAGGGAAAGCTGGTGAAAAAGGAATTGCTAAGCATTGTATAGCTCTGCCAACACCCTCAATGGAATTGCTACACACTACACACATGTACTAATAAAAAATAAAAACTGAAAAAGATATTTCTCTCAATACCTCAAAAACTTCCAATCAAATATTTCATTAAATATAATCTCTAGGCAACAGCAAAGCTGTCCAAGTTGTGCTTGCATGTCTGCACTAACAGTCCTCCATGTGAACTCTTCAGGTTGTTCTGTGGCATCCCTGAAGAAGCTCTGAGTTGAGCGTGGGGCCCAGGACACGCATCATGGATCAGTACCACTAAGAAAGGAGAAAGGCTGCCTTGAGCAGAAGACACAGTGGACCAGGTTGGACGAAGCTTCCAGAAATCCAGCAGGGGTGGCTGGAGGGATTTTACTTGACAGCGTATTGTTCATCCGTTCCTTTCTCCTTCAGTCTCTGGATGCAGGCCACTCGGGAAAGGGCCTTCCTCACTTTTGGCTATTCTTCGGAGTACAGACAGATATCCAAATGGACAGTAGCTGCAGTCTGTCTGCTGACCACTGTTCCCATGGAAGCGCTTTCCTTTCAGGGTGATCTGGGTGGGATATCTTCACACCTACCTGCAGCACCTGCCTTCCACCTCTAGGATATGTTTAAATCTACCTGAATGTCAGCTCCATCTTGTGTCGAGGCTTAAGGATCCCATAAACATTTATACCAAATGTGGTATAAATGTCTTCACTGAACTGAGTGTTTAACATTGTTGTTCATGGGCAATGAACCTCTTAGTCTCCTCCTGGAATTGGTTCTTGGCTATTTTCTTCCCTGCCTCTGAAGGTGATAGGAACTTCTTTGAAGACAAACAGCAAGGACTCAGGCTTTCATGACTAATTTTTGGTTACCTGCTATGTTAGCTGCTTGTTATCTTTAAAACAGACCATTAATGTCTTCTGGCCTAGTCATCCTGCTCTTTTAACCTTACATTTTTTAGGTGTTTTCCTAAACTGCAACACCTACTGTTTACCTAATTTAATGCATGATCTTCCCCGGGATGCCCTCATCACCTGTAAAGCATTAACTGCCATTTGGTTGGGCAGAGGTTCTTCAACCGTCTGGGTTTGTAGCTTTGTCATCAGTGATGGCTGCTGTTGAAATCAGGCCACTGCTGGAAATTCCGTGTACCCACTTCTGGGTTCTCTATGTTGAGGCAGAGCTTGAGGAGCAATGTGGTTGTGAAGGGGTAACTTGTATAAAAATAAATGTGAGGATAAAATTTGCTTGTCTAGGTAAGAAATCAGAAACATACCCGACAGCTCCCCAGAGTGTGTCAAGGAGCTTTGGAGTGGGTAGTGACTAAAGTAGTTAGGGTTTTGTGGTCTCACCCAGCTGGGTCACTGAATATGGGCTCTGAAGCGGGTTACCTCTGGAATTGAGGCCAAGTCTGAGTACACTCTGCTAAAGCAGGGGTTCATCCTTGAAAGGACGTCTTGAAGCACCACACAGCTGTCTGTGTCAGAATTCTTTTGTTGGCAAATCAATATATTTGCTATAGATGTGGGCAGATCTTAGATTTATATTTGTCGTTTTAACTTTTTATTTGAGTATTTGGTACAGGATCTCACTACACAGCTCAGACTCACTGTAATCCTCTTGTTTTCAGCCTCCCAGTGCTGGAATTACAGGCATGCGCCATCATGCTGGGTCTTGATAGCCTACTTGGCACACCCAGGGATGGCACTGGCTTGGCATGTGGTGCCAGGGAGAGAACCCCAGGTCCTGTGCTTGCCTCAACACTCGCTTGGTCCTCTGAGCTGTCTCGCTGGCCCTTGTCATTTTAACTTTTAAAGGCACTGTTCATCTTTGCCACTGGATCCAGGTGCTTCTTTTTCAAGCTTGCCTTAGTTTCCTAAGTCAATGACAGAAAACTTTTTAGAGCTGTCAGAGATACCAAAAGCCCATTACAGCAGGCATGCCACAGGCTTGCTGCCACTGTCCTAAGTTAACATGATTTTCCTTATTTACAAATTTCCAGAATTAATATTGCCTTGCTATCCCACACTTGAGATTATACATTTAGTGGGGACAGTATTTTGGTGAAATTTCTGTGTGCCATTTACTTACAGAAAATGTGCTCTTTCTCCTAAAACTTGTGCGTAATTAGGGCTACAGTAGGTGGTTTTACACCTCCTGGAAGAAATATAAGAAGGATACAACATATGGTACACATTATCTAATAAAAAATAGCATCAGAATGTCCTTCTTGTTCTCTAGAGCAGAATGAGAACTGCAGGATATAGAAGACATGTTTGTGTAGGAAGGTGTTTTGTGGGGGACAAGCCCAAACGAACAAATGAAACAAAGAAGAGAAAGCTGGAGACGGAGAGCAGGTGCGGAGTGCTTCCCTAACGAGTGAGTGCGAGGTGCTGGGTTTGATCCCACCTCTGTGCAAAAGAAACTCCAGGTGTTGTTTTTGTTCTACTTTGTATTTGAAGATAAAATGAGAATTCAGTATGGATGGCTACATCAGAGTAGAAATAGATATCTTATTTGAGTAAAGAGAGGCAGAGGGAGAGAGAGAGACAGAGACAGAGACAGAGAGACAGAAGAAGAGACAGAGAGACACAGAGACAGAAATAGAGAGATAGAGACACAGAGAGAGACTCAGATGCAAAGATAGCGATACAGAGAGAAGGAGAAGCAGTGACAGAGAGATAAATAGAGACAGACACAGAAAGACACAGAGACAGAAGCAGACAGAGATACAGGGATGGAAATGCAGAGATAGAGATATAGAGATAGAGAGCAACAGTGACAGAGAGAGATAAACGGAGAGACATACATAGAATGACACAGAAAAAGAGAGACAGAGTAAGAAAGACAGAGAGAAACAGGGAAGGATAGAGAGACAGAAGGAGAGAGAGCCCCTTGTAGCTAGTGGTTTGAGTGCATCTGGTAATCAGAATGGGTACAAACGAATGCTTTCCATGACTTATGCAAGAGGCAGGTGTATGATGCTTCAGGCTGAAGAGCCTTCAGTGGGGGGAACGTAAGGAGATACGTGGGCCGCAGCACACACATGGCCAAGGCTAAAATGAGAATAAAGCAGAACTGAAATGGCAGCAAGAACGGAGGTGGGGTGACATGGAGTCAGACAAAACCTCAGCATGAACAGCCAGAATCCAGAGAGCAAGAGGCAGATTAAAGCGATGGCAGAAAAATCTCTGATTCCTGCAGCCCCACCTCTCCGTATATGCGCTGGTTTCTTACAGAAGGAGAAGTAACAATAATAAGATAAAACTAAATGAAATGAATAAATAATGAAGATGCCACACATACCTAGCAAACCTACACATTGCTGTGTACCAGTATGGAAATCAGTGGCAAAATAGATCAACTGTGGAAATAAATGTCCTCCACCTTCTTGATATTTGTGAAAAGCAAGTATAAACCACAATTGAGTGTTTACATCCCACTAGAGGATGTGGAGCTCCTCTCGGTCAGACATAACCCTTCATCTGTGTAATCTTTGGGACTGGCAGGCACAAGTCCTTAATGAGTGTTTGTTCCATTCGTGCAGGGATCTTATTTCACCTTTCTGTATTTCTTATAGTACCAAAAATTCAGCTTTGCAGAATAATGGTAGTTTAGAAAACTACCATTTATTACATTTCTTTATGTTATATTGTATTAGACAGGCTAGGACTCAAGTTTCCTGAACAACCGGTCCCAGTCTCCCTCTTGGGTCCCAGGCACTCTATCCCAAGCACTCCTCTCTTGGGATAGGGCCTGGGCCAGAGAACAACCCCAACCCCACCGCATGCTGTGCCCTGGTTTCAGTTCACTTCCTCTTGGCCCCGTGCAGAAAACCACAGAAGCTCTTCATTGTTGACATTGAAGAGTCCCCCACAGACCAGGTAGCCCGGCCAAGGTCAGCTCTCCCTCGGCTGCTCCAGCCCACAAACACTCTCCCCATGAGACCCCCTGTGCTATGCCTTGTTTGTCACTGTCTTGGTCTGCTACACAGCCAGCTCACTTGCTCCTAACGCCAGTAAATCTCCTTCTCACATCAGAAGCCTGGGCGGATTGGGCTGGTTGGTTGTGTGGGTTTGTACCTAACAATATCAAGTAAACTTCCTTTTTAACGTGTGCATTGATTCCAGATATTTATGGAAGAAGCATGCTCAAAGTATTCTGGCAACTTTCAGAATGAAATGTACTTACTCTCTTTTATTTCTCTGTATTATAAATTCTTTGTACTACTGCTTTCTATTTCATTAGGTTTTACTGTTAGTAGTGAGCATTTGTGGTGTTAATCAATTTTCTTTGCACATTCACTAATAAACATACTCTAAAACTCCTAAGAAAGGAAATAAGCCCAATAAGAAATATTTATTACTAATTCACTTAATACTTAATATTTCTTTATCAAATTTTTAAATATGAATGACACCATTTATTAGAATAGAAAATTTCACAAGGTTTTTACATTAATTCTTTCTCTAATTCTTGCCAATTTGCTGCAACAATGTAATTGCATTGCCTACATTATGGTTAACAGGGAAGATTAGGTATGGGGCATTTTATTGTCTTTGACAGTTTGATGAATTGTGACTTTAGGTTAGCAAATGCCTTTGTTCTAATTGTCTCTTTCTCATTAAAGCTGAGAACTATACTTGGGTACTGGAGGACTCCTCTTCCTGTCACTTTTAAGTTGGAGCTGTTCACACTGATGAATGCTCCCCACCAAAGTGTTGTGCAGGCAGCTCATTGTTTAGGTTCCATCCTTTTTGGCATTTCAAGGCTAAAACTGAGGGAGATCAATCAATACTAGAGTCCTGAAAAATTGTCAGAGAAAGTGATTTAAGCAAATGAATGTATTTTCCTGCTTTTTAAGAAGTAGATAAATGAGATAGCAAAATCCTAGGCATTGTGTCATTGTTGTTGTTCATCCCCATATACATGTAAAATTTATGTGTGTGTTGTACATGTGGAGGGTGACTCACCTGTCGCTCACCAGCTCAGTGGTTCAGCCTAGTTAATGGATGTTACACTGCCAAGCTGACTCCATGGAGGTCATGTTTATGTTTCCCTTTTTCAGAGGTATAAATTAATTCCAACTATTTTTCTCCATAGTTATTTATTCAATCAATGAGAATTAATTTCATTGATTTGGCATTTTCTTAAGGAGGACCAACACAGAGTCAGTATTTCACTTACTTGGAAATAAGGAAGACATATTGCACACCTGCAACTTAAGGGAGAAGTTTATTTTGGTTCCTAGTCAGATGGCTCTGACGTAGAACTGCCATGATGAAGCTGCCTGCTGTGGAGGGAGGCTGCTTGTGTTCTGGTGGACAGAATGCAGACACAGAAGAGAAGAGCTGAGGATGGAGACACATCACAAGGCCTACGTGACCCTTCTGATTACACCCCACTTCCTAACAGCACATTTAGTAGAACTCCTCCACGATCCAACCTACCTCTAAAGTTCCCAGCTCTGGACACCTGAGAATTTGGGGAGCCATCCTCGCTGTTAAGGCAACATTTTGTCCTTGGCTCTAAAATCACTCATGTGCCTCTCATTACACAAACACACTTAGTCCATCTCTAAAAGTCTTTAAGTGTTTAATAGTTCTGGCATTGCTGAAAAATCCAAGTTCAGTCTCCTCTGAAAACCAAGAAAAACTCTTAGCTGTGACCTAAGAGTTTTAAAAGTGAAAAAAAAAAAAAAAAAGAAAGAAAGAAAGAAAGCAAAACACTGCTGACCTACCATGGCAGTGGATAAATATTTCCATTCCGAAAGGGAGGAGTTCGGGGAGAGGAAGCACAACTGAAACTCAGTAGGATGAACATTAAAACATAAACTCTGTCTAGCACCAAAGACAGGACAGAATGAGATGTGGACTGTAAATGTCTTGGGCAGGATCAGCAGCACATTGTGGCTGAGTGGGGACATGGGTCTTTTTAGGTGGCTTTGCTCAGGGCCTGTGGCCTTTCTCAGCATATGTTCCTATTCTTGGCATCTCCAACTTCTTGGGATCATTACTACACTTTACCTTTATTTTAACAGCTTCATTCACTGTCTTTTCAGGGCTTACTGCTGAGTCTCCTATTCCTTTTTCTGTAATCTTGATGAAACTGTCCTGACCCCCAAGTTCTTGCATTCTGCATGTCATCACAACCAGCACCAGCTGGGTGATGCCAAGCTCTAGCAGTAGCCTAGCCCCACTGAATCATGGTCATTGATGCTTCTGCAAGTATGAATCGCTGAACTGAATTCTGGGAAATTCTTTCCCAGGTGGCTCTGAATGTGCCTGAATCACTGGAACTCTTTTCTGAAAGAAAAGTTTCCCAGTGTTTACTTTCACCCTTTCATACCCCTGAGCCAGTGACCGGTAGGGTCTCCTTGGTTCCTCAGATGCCTTGGAGCATCTTTCCTATTGCTATGCTGCAAAATTTTTGGTGCTTTTTAATGCTCATCTTTTTAGTAGCCAAGCTCTCTGGTGCTCTAACTTTGCAGACATTTCTTTTCTGAGGAAAGTGAAAATTTTTTTAATTTGATTTTAGGTTTTGCTTTTCAGTATATACCTAGTTAAAAGCTTCCAGCAATGCGAGAGTGTGACGTTTTGATGCCTTAAGATTTCTTCCTCCACATTAATTAGCTCACACCATTAATTTCAGTTTCTCAAAAAGTTTTTGGACATGAACAAAATGGGGACAAACTTTCTGACTGGGGATAGCATGCATGGTTTCAAGTCCAAATGCTAACGGGCTCCTTCTTCCTAACCGATGCCTCCTGATCTTCACCTCTCCTGTTTGAATTTCTTCAAGAATTGAGCTCTGACCACAATGTTCCACCTCATTGCTTTTAGCATTTCAGAGCATCCCTAGCCAAAATCTCCAAGTCTTTCCAAATCTCCTACAAGCCGTTTCTAAGACATGTAAAGCACAACAACAACCTCACTTCTCTGGCACTCAAATAATTGTTTGTCAGTTTTCTGCTTGCTGGGAGAAAATGCCTCACTCTTGCAACTGAAAGGAGGAGAGATTTATTTTGATTCACAATTACAGGCTAGTGAGGTAGCTGCAAAGCAAAGCAGATATGGCATGTAGAAGTTATATATATATATATATATATATATATATATATATATATATATATCAGAACCCCCAGCTCCTAACATCCCATCCAAGTATGGATTAATCCACTGTTTAGCACAATGGCCCCGCCCCATGGTCCAATCACCCCACAAAGCTCCACCTCTGAACACGTAAGCATATGAAGGCCATTCTTGTTGTAAACTGAAAGAGCCAGTTGTACACTATACCCAGTGTAAACAACAAAGATAAGTACGCTATTCCAAGTTCCTCAAAAGGTTGCATTCTGTTCATAGGAGCAATCAGATAAAGGAACTCAACTGCCATAGTAAAAACATTTTGCTACAATTTATAATATTGCTAGCAATTTGGACTAAAATCTTTCCTGGGGTAAGAGAGCAGCTTAGTAGAAGGATGGCTTTCACACACCAGTAAGACTGGCTGGTATGAAATGGGGAAGGAAAAATACTTTTCAGAATGTTTTTGTTTTGGCTGGGTTATAGAGTTTTGTAGTAACATTATTTTCAATTGGGGAAGAGCCACTGGAAATCTTAAGAAAGCAATTGGTGTGACTCTAAGTGCAGAAAAGCTCAGCGGCAGCATTAGATGTGAATTAGGGGAATGGAAGGAAAGGTATTTTAATTGTCCCATTTAGACAAGATGAAACTAAATAGTTTTATATAGTAGCATGGAAATGACAAAAGTGTCCATTAATTTAATTGGTCATGATGAGTGTGTTAGCGGCTGTGCAGCGCCTCTTCCCTGCTGCTGGACTCCGTGTGCCTCCCGCTGTTTTTCCTTAGTAACTCCGACTATGCTGTATCAATACATCATTGATGCATCTTGACCTACGGGAAAGTGCTGCCTCTGAGACTGGGTGACCTGTGAAAAATGTGTGAAACTCAATAAATTGAGGACTCTGATTAAGAAGAACCAACTAAATCTGATCCTATAATTCTTTAAAAAAAGTGGTTCTGGGAATTGACAACAAGGGCCCAACCAATCTTTTATATTTTAAGAAAACATTTTTGAGGCAGAGTCAATAAGTTACTCTGATTGGTCTTGAACTTTCAGTCTTCCTGCTTCAGCCCCCTAGAGTGTTGCATTGCCAGTCCTGGTCCCTTGGGACTGTCTCTAATGGGTTTAAGTGAATTTTATTCAAAACACTCAAGTTGAAGACAATGTAGCTATTGGGTGAGTGGATCAAGACATCCTGAAAAGAGACACCAGTGGATGACTGAATTTTTGGAGAGATTTGCTTCAACTGTGGTGTTCAGCAGCAGTCAAAGTCAGTGGCCTCAGTCAGGATTGAGCACCTTGATTGACTTCCTTGATTAACTTACATTTCACTTTCTACACAAACAAGGTAAATTTTGGATCCCTCACTCTTTACTGACTTTATTTCTTAGGCTCAATGCTCTTGGCTCCACAAATAGGGACTCTCTGAAAAATAGATATTTACTTGGTTGCAATCTGCCTTCACTGATTACCCCTGGCTTACTGGGATTAGCTCCAGGAAATCATCTCATCATCAATAACTCCTACATGTTCTCCAGCTTAAGTTGGCTTTAAACAGGCTTTTCCCTAACTCTAGTCCTTAGGCTCCTGCCCCTGATAAGGCATAATGTTTGAACATTGATTCGAAAAATTTACAAATTCTTTCCCTGGCCTTTAAATGCTTCTTGCCACTTTTACAACCCAGAAATCGTCTTTGTCTAGAAGCTGAGAGCTGGTGTTTTGAAACACCTGAAAAAAAAGAAAAAAAAAAAAAGATATTTTCCTATTTTGCAGTTTCTGTAGAAGATAAATTTAGGCAAGATATTTGTTCCAAAATATAAAATTACCTCTTGTTGTGAAGATAATTTTCACTTTCCCTTTGGGTAAAGCCATTCAGACAACAGCTTATTTCTCTACCCCACCTATCTTACTGTCTTCAAGCTTCATTAAAATATTTTTCTTTTTTCTACCTGTAGAGTGTACAGAGGGTAGTCAAATGTCTCCTGAATGACAGGCAACCATGAAAGCACATGTGCTGTTCCATTCCTGAGCATGTTTTGGAAAACGGCAGGTGTGAACCATCTTTCCTCCTAGGAGAAGGGAAGGGAAGTGGGAGCTAGCTCAGCTATCCTGTGCACTTTTGTTGGGCAACTTAACCATGCCTTCTAAGCTTTGTATGGACTAGTGCTCGGTAGAATTAGTTTAGATACATATAGTGCTTTGGGATCAGGACAGGAAAATCCATGATATGAAAATTTAGCAATGACTTTTGTGGGAAAGAAATAAAAGTTTAATGGAGTAGCCAGTGTTTAGGAGAGTTGGACGGCATCAGGTATAGGATAGCTTGGGAAGTAGAAAGCGTTTCATTTAACATCCATGTACTGAGACCAGAGGGAATTACCAAGAGGAACTCTTCTGTGGCTATGTTTGGTGATGCCTACAAAAGATTTAGGAATATTATAAAACTAGCAATATTCTGCTGGTGGTGGTGGTGGGAGGACTGGATACATTTGGAGATTAAATGTACTAGGAATAAACTAAGACAGGGTCTGCCCCAAAATGCACCCAATCTCACTATCAAGAACACCTGGAATACGGTTAATTGCCTCTTTAATGAAAAATGTAGGCAAC
>PVKN010042184.1:0-10430 GCA_004027915.1 Capromys pilorides
GTCAGATAATATGCATAGAATAATATGGACTCTTTTATGTTTTCTTTTTAAAATTAATTAATTAATTTATTGCATACAGGGTCTCACTACGTAATTCAGACTCCTAGTGATCCTCCTTTCTTAGTCTCCCCAGTGCTGGGATTTCAGGCATGTCCTGCCACACTCTGTTTTGGGACCAGCTTGGTGAACCTGGGGTTCCAGGGCTGGCACATTACATGTGATATCCATGATCAAACTCAGGTCCTTGTGTTTGCCAGGCAGGTGCTTAGAGTATTGAGCTATCTCCCCAGCCCTCCTTTGCATTCTCTTAAACATGTTTCTGGTGCAGCTTAAAAGAAGTTATATTCCGTTGTTGCTGAATGGAACACTCTGTAAAGTTCTACTAAATCCTTTCTTTCACAAGTTTGTTTAAGTTCTGTTATTTCTTTGCTTATTTTTGCATTGTTAATCTATCTGTTTGTGTCATTGAGCTGTTAAACTCCCCCAGTGCAATTGTGTTATTGCTCATTATGTTTTTCATGTCTGTAAAATTTTCTCTTACATAGCTGAGTGCTCCTACATTGAACGCATATATATTTAAAATTGTTCTCTTCTTCTTTCAATTTTCCCCTAGCATGTATGTAGTGACCCAGAAATTTCAGGTCTGTGGCTTTCAAGTTCTTCTGTGACTTGTCTCCTGAACTTGTTGTGGCTGTGCTGCAGGTCTGAAGTTACTTTTTCTTCCTTCCTTTTGTCATTTTTGAACCCCTTCTATTCTCCCGGACTCTGCAGTGATGGTAGGTGGTGTGGTGTGGGTGAGCAGGGCTATCAGAGAGTGAGAGGCTCACTGCAGTGTCTGTTGCGTGGCACTCAATGTGGCACCCACCTTGGTGGAGAGGGGTCAAGCCGCAGCCCAGCAGAATCCAGTGGTGATGAGTGCAGGCTGATGATCAACATGGCTCACTCAGTGGTGGGTTAACTCAGGTAGGGCTCACCAAGGTGCCTGCAGGGCCCTGAGGCAATGTTCCGGGCTCCTGGTTTCAAGTACCCGCAGCGCTTTCCCTGGGTAGCTGGGGCTTAGCTGAGCTCCAGCAAGGGTGACGGTGTGGCAAAGGAAAGCTCACCTGTTCCCACAGCAGTCTTCCAGGTGAGGATGGGTGGCCAGGACTCAGAGGCACTCTGGTGGATGGTGGATGTTGGATGTTGGTGGTGGGGTGGGCCTATGCCTACCAAGTTTCCCTGGCAGACTTCAGGGTGACTACTTTAATTAGTATTGGTTAACTCTAATACCAATCCAGTTCTTTAATCACAATGACTTCATCTGATCATCTTATTAAATCACAGGAAACAATCTCTTGTGCTCCTAGCTGTCACTTTGACTCTATCTCCTCTCCTAACGGTAGAGAGTCTTCCAATCTACAGCCCCAGTTTTTGGGAACTTGGCACGTGACAAGTGTCCCAAAACTGTGAACAGTTGACAGTCATCACCCAGAGCCCTCTTGGGACTGGGTTCCAAAGTTTCGTCCTCCACCATCCTGCCCTGTACTCGCCATGATATGGGCTAGTTTATCAGGATAAATGACTTGATTAAAATGTTATACATATCTTTTCAATAATAATTATTAGAATTTGAGTCTTCTCTCTTCATTAAAGTATTTAGTGGCTTTAAGTTAATGTTCAAGTGTGTTAATTTCTATAACTATTTTGGTATGTCAAAGGATTTTTCCTATACAATAAGGGTCAGATTTAATCAATTTTTACATAATACTTTTATACATAAAGGGGTATAATCTCTGATTGATGGATAGCTCTCCTATTATACTAAATAATGTGGGAATATTTTGCTCTCAAAATAGCGCATACTGGGCCAGGGATATAGCTCAGTGGCATTAGTGCCTGCCTGGCAAGTGCAAGGTCCTGAGTTTGATCCCTGGTACCATAAAAAAAGGCACATATTTATGAAGAAAACAAAAAATGCTTTCATTAAATATTTCCAAACAATCATTTTAATTCAAGATGAATTGGAAAAATTCATCAATTTTTCATCCTCATGTATTCCTGTATTTATTTTTTAAACAGCATAGAAATTAGTATAAAAATTCATCAGAAATGATATAAAATTTCACTAAACAAAATGTTGGGAATTCAATAATGGTGTTGCATTCTGTATTGTTGTCTTCAAATTAGTTGTTCATATTACTAGATATAAGCATGCAGACTTGGTCAAAAAAATTAAAAAGGAAAAATTAAGCATGAACTATTCAATGTCTCAGTTACTTTTCTCTCATTGCTGGGACAAAATAACTGACACCCAAAGTTAAGGAAGTATACTGGTTTGGAGTTATACAAGGTGAACAATACAGTACAGGACAAGTTTTATAATAGGATTTTATAATGAATCACTGAAAAGTCATGTACTACAAGTGCAGGAAATCTATCCGCTCACTAGATACTAAAGAATCAAACTGAGGGCCTAGAGCTTATAAAAATGTCTCCTACCAGTCCAACTGGAGGCGTAAAGATGACAACAAAGTCTCATATATGCCTGCTTCATGGATATGTGCTAGAAAAACCCAAAGTTAGTGGTGGAATCTAGGAAGTCTATGTCAGTAGGATGAAGGATCTGTGCTAGCAAGCTGAGGAATCTGAACTGGAGCTAGGAAGCAATGCTCAAGGTAAGCACTAGAACTACCCCCAAAAGTAACAGTGCAGTCCTCAGCAACAGTCAGGGCCCAAGCTCCTCCAGTAATGAGGAAAGCAAGTTCCCACCGGGAAAGCCAATGCAACAAGCTTCATGAGGCTGAATAGTGCACCATATTTCTGCCAGAGCCAGGAATTGATGCTCACGATGAGGACTCAAGCTTCTCTAAAGTATATCAGGGAAGTCAGCATGACGACGTCCTCTAGCAGAACTACCCAAGAGAACTAGCAGCTCCCAACAGCGCCATCGGCTTTTCCAAATAGCAGCCTTAACAGCGTTTTAGCAGCTTCTCCTGTTCTGCCTTTATGCTGTTAGCAATAATTCTCAGGTGGGCCTCACACACAAGTACCACACTAGTTTAATTGAACTGGGTTTATTAAGGTGCCCACCTGATATAAATCCACTACAGGGCCAGGGGTTCGATCCCCAGGCCTGCTGTGCTGGTTCTGCCCCGAGAGCATGCTGAGATGGTAATTGAAATTGGTGTGGTGGCGCGGGCCTGTAATCCCAGGTCTTGGGAGGCTGTAGGCAGGTAGATCACTGTGAGTCTGATCTAGTAGTGAGACCCTGAACACCCTGTAGCCCTTTCCTAAAATACAAAAAAAAAAAAAAAAGGAAAGAAAAAGAAATTCAATATGGGAAAGAAAGATTTATTTAACACATAGTTAGTGAAGGTTCTAGTCTATACTCAACTGGCTCCAAGGAAGAATGGCACATGGCACAGGGAAGCCATTCATGGTGGTGGGAAAGAACAAAGGGAAAAGCAGCAGTTGTGGCAGCTAGCAAGCCTTTCTCACCTGCTTACACTTGTATGCAGGTTATCTTTCCCAAGGTGGATATAGCACTCATACCTGCAATCTCAGCACTGGGTCAATAATTAATCACAAAATTTAGGAGTTGCTGCACGATTGTGTGAGGCTTCGGGAGGACAGCTAGACACAAACCATAACACAGTGTTTTATAAACCATGCAATTGCACATTCTTGCGTGTAGGTAGGTATTGTCTAGTAAGACCACAAATTTACACAAACAATCACACCAGCCACTTGTTTCTCACATATATTTGAAACTAGAGGAGTTTTTGCCTTGGTGTTATCAACATTAAGTGAAGAATATTGGTTCAGCAATAGTAAACATTGGTTGACAGCATGCGAACAAGTTCACTAGTTTTTATCATTGTACTTTTGATATTTTGGCTTCTCTTACAAAATATTCATGCTAAACTACATTGTTTGTGTCAAGAAATGGTGACCTCTAATGATTCTCTTTCCATTCCCAAGAAAAATACATTTATTATTGGATGAAAAACATCAATTTAATGAGTGGTCATTCTGTCTGTTTACAGTTCAGGAAACTTAAATTTTTTCCTTTATTATGTGTGTCCATAGCTTCTGCAGTATAAATCTGCATCTACAACTACCCCCACTTAACACTGATCTATGGATAATTTACACAACAAGGTCTGATAGATTATTATTGTGTGACAGACAATACATGCACCTAAGCACTATTTTGTCCATTTGAACAAATATAATTCTATTTACATGACAAAGTTTAAAGATATACTATATTCCCCAACATAAAAATTCAAGTGATGCAGAAAAACCAAGAAGAAGAATGAGGAAGAGGAGGAGGAAGAGGAGGAGATGAAAGGAAGTCCAAAATCTGTTGTCCAGACATACAATAATTCATCAGAAGAATGAATAGTTAAGAGAAGGATGACTTGTTAATATTACAACAATGTGATCATTCTTTTTTTTTATTTTAGGGAAGGGTCTACAGGGTGTTCAGGGTCTTGCTACTAGACTGGACTCATAGTGATCTGCCTGTTTACAGCCTCCCAAGAGCTGGGATTACAGGTATGTGCCTCCATGCCCAGACTCAATTTCCTTCTTAGCATGCCCTTGGGGTGAGGCTAGCACAGCATCCTGGGGATCAAACCCCTGGCTTCTGTATCTGCTTGCAGGCACTTTAATCTCCTCAGCTATTTGGCCAGCCCAATGTGATCCTTCTTTATGTTCTATTTTAATCAAATGTTTCCATGAATGTGGGTACTAACTAAAGAATGTTCAAGAGAAGAATTAGTGGGTAATATTTTAAAAAGTATTATGCTATATGTCCTATTTAATAAATTATTGCATTTCAAACTAATGGATTTCAACTGAATTAAAACTTGAAATGTATTGGTAAAATTGATGAAGAATTTTAGAAGAACATGGTTTTGAAACCATAATTGCATGACTTGCTTTTAAATGTTGTACAAAAATGAATCTGTCACTCATAGTCACATATTTTACACAGAAAGTTATATTTAATTATATGATAGTTTTACTTTAAGAAAGACTTCTAGGAAAGTATTCTCGTCTGTTTCACTTAAACAGAATAAATTTAACCCAGCATAGTTTTTTGAGTATTATGCTATTTTTCTTTCAACTTGATATTCCTTCACTGTGTTATAGTCCTGAATATTTCTGTATAAATGCAATATTCCAGAAAAGTTAATTTTCCTTCTATATAACTTACATTTTTCCCTAAGTGTGTATGAGACTCATTATTAAGTCTTATAGTTCTGGAGCCTGGGCATGGTGGCAAGTACCTGTAATCCCAGCACTTGGGAGGCTGAAAACATTCTACAAGTCCGAACTTTGTAGTGAGACCCTATAGGCCCTATAGACCCTGTTGAGCCTATTGGCCCTGTCCTCAATACAGAAAAGAAAAAGTTTTGTAGTTCTGTAATTTCATACAGGTAGATGGCAGTGTTGATAGTTGAGAACCAATTTTTCTGTATGTGGTATGTTATTTTTATGTATATATTTGTTTTTCTTAAAGAGAACAACTATTTATTATTTTATTATGTATTGAGATGTTTATATTTCTCAAAAGTGTAAATGTTATTTATTTTATTTTTAGTCACTTTATAGACATATGGACAACCTGTAAAAAGTTACACATACTTAAGTACACAAATAAATGAGCTTGAAGACAATGCACATTGGCAAAGCCATTTTAATTTACCAGGAGGTTGCTTTTCCTTTACCCTCACAGACATTTGCTACATATTGCCATTGTAGCAGATATGAATATGCCATTGTGGTTTTAATTCATGTCTCGCTGATTATTGAGGTAAGTCGTTTGAATTTCCCGATGGAGTATATTTGTATGTTTTCTTTAAAGAAATACTTATTCAGTTCATGTGTTCATTTTCCACATTTATTTACTTTTGGCTACTGAGTTGAAGGAATTCTAAATATATTTTTGATATATATCTGCTATCATATATGTTGTTTATAAACGTTTGCTGCAACTTTATAGGTAACATTTGATTATCTTTTTTATTGTGCAGAAACTTTAATTTGATTCAACAGCACTTGTTTAGATGATTTTGTTGTCTATGCCTTTGGGTCATGTTGGAAAAATAAAACCTCACTGCCAAGTTAGATGTCAGGAAATAATTTTCCCATATTTTCTTCTAGGGCTTTTGTCTAAAGGGCTTCTTAAGTTAAATCCCTTGTTTAAAGGGTTTAGGGCTTCTTAAATTTAGGGCTTCAAGGTTTGAGATCTTGTGGCTTCTCTTTGCATGGTGTGAGTTTTGGCTCTGATTCCAGCCATTTTCATCTGGACATGCCATTTTTATGACACCATTTATTTAAGAAACGGTCCTTTCCCACTATTATCATTATTATTATTATTATTGTTGATATTATCATTATTATTATCATTATCATTATTATTTTGAGTTTCCTTTGCAAACGTTACTTGACTGCATACTTTCTACTGTGATCCATTGTTTGTTGTTATTTTGTTTTGTTTTTTGTTTTTCTTTTGTGGTACCGGGTATTAAAGTCAGGACCCTGCACTTGCCAGACAAGTGCTTATTCAACTGAGCTATCTCCCTGGCCCCAATTCTGGTCCACTGTTATTCACGTTTTATTTTTTATTTTATTTTTATTTTTTATGCTTGTACCATTGCTTACTATAGCTTTGGCCAAAAATTTGAAATAATGAAATGTGCTGTCACCGATTTTATTCATGAATTTCACGATTGCTTTAGTTATTTGGGGTCTTTTGTGATTACTTTTTGAATTTTTCCAATTTGGCAGAATGTGACTCTTGATTTTTAAAATTTATTTTTATTAATATGTTTGTGACATATTATCATATGTGCTTTGGGGAATCAGTGCGTTTGATTAACACATTTTGATCATTTTCCCTTCCTTTCATCTCTTCCCTTATTTTCCACACTTTTCCAGGTTCTTTCCATTTTAAAAATACATACAGAGTGCCTGGCTAGCTCAGTCGGTAGAGCATGAGACTCTTAAAAACACGTACTTCCCTGTTTTCTATCATCTTTCCTTTATTTCGCTCTCCAAATTACTTATATTTTAGTCTTCTGATAGAACAGAAATCACGTGATAGTTAAACTTTTATGTCCAATTTACTTCATCTAGCACTATTTTTCTATTTCTCTGAAAAATATCATTGATAGATTGCATTTGAATCACAAAGTTGCTTTAAGCAGCATGAAATTTTAATACTATCAATTTATTTGGGGCTGGGGAGATAGCTCAGCAGCCTAAGTGCCGGCCTTGCAAGTGCAAGGATCCAGGTTCAGTCCCGGTACCGCATGCCTTGCTGGCCCTGGAACCATGTGTGGTGGCATATGCTTATAATCCCAGGGTGGGGGAGGCTGAAACAGGAGGATCACTATGTGTCTGAACTGTGTAGCAAGAACCTGTATCAACAAAGTAACATTAATTTTTCTAATTTATGAAGATTAGTTACCTTTTCATTTGTTTCTTTCATCAATATTTTAGTTTACAGCTTACAGAACTTTCATCATATTCATTAAGTTTATTTGCTGGTGTTACAGATGAGATTGTTTGCTTAACTTCTTATTTAAATAGTTCATTGCTAGTATATAGAAACAACTAAATTTGTATGCGGTACTGGGGATTGAACTCAGGCCCTTGTGCTTGCCAGGCAAGTGCTTATTTTGCTGAGCTACCTACCTAACCCCCTGTATTCTTATTGAGCTCAACCACTAACTGTACATTTTCCTGGTAGAGATTTTAAGAGTTTCTATAGATACGACCAGGTCATCTATGATCTTATACGGATAATGATCGGAAACTGAACCTGAATTTTACAAAACCATTAAGAAAAGAAAAACAAAGAGTGAGATGTAGAAACAATAAAAAAAAATGTAATTGTGAAATACTCAATGTAAAAAATGCAGAAAACATTGGGAAAGAAAGCAAAAAACAGGACAAACAGAAAACGAAAATCAAAGTTGTAGATATAAATGGCCATATCAAAAATCTTGCTTAAAATGTAAATGTTACAAACCTAAGATAGTCATCGTGGATTAATTACAAAGCAAGGTCCAAGTGGATGGGAAAACGGCATTTTAATATAAAGGCACAAATACTTCAAAAACATATCATAAAGAGATAGATACTGTTTTATTTACTTATCTTCTATTTTATTTTTAAATTAAGTTTAGTGAGAAAGAAATAGTGATGACACAATTTCAAAACAGGTTAGCAATCCTGTTTTCAGACAGTCTCAACTTCAAACCAAGACTGATCAAACGAAATAAAGAAGGCCACTACATACTGGTTAGGGAAAAAATTCAAGAGGAAGAGGTAACACTCATAAGTATGCATGCACCCAACATGAGAACACACAGTTGTGTAAGACAGATCTCAGTGGACATGAAAAATCTAATATATAATGCCACAATCTTAATAGGAGACCTTAACACCCCCTTACCCCAAAAAGATAGGTCAAACAGACAAAAAATTAGCAAAGAAGTAGCAGAACTGAACCAGAACTTGGAATGAAAAGATATATAAAGCAACCATCAAAAGAAATCATAATGATTATATTAATTCAAGAAGTTTCCTAAACTTCCCAAACTGAATAGGAAGTCATAACAGTTTTCGGTATTTATATATTGAATAAGATAGCTTCACATTGGTGAGGCAAAAATTGATAAATCTGAAGCTTAAAAATGGAGAAATACTGAATTATATGTTTAATATGTCTACCTCAATAATTGACAGGATAACAGAAAATCTGTAAAAATTTTAAAAAAGTATAGCAAGATTACTTGATAAATTTTGAATACATTACCCCAAAATAAAAGAATCTACTATCTTTTAAGCAAACACCAAGCATTTACCCAGGAAAGACATATCCCCAAACAAAAATGATCTTAATAATCTTAAAAGAATCAAACTGGAATAAATATGGGGAGCAATTGAGATAGTAAAACTCCTACTTTCCTATTTTCCCTCCAAAATGCTATTTCTTTCCTCAAAATTACTTCTAATATCTCAGAATTCCTCCTCTCATTTTCTCAAAATAAAAATACATTGAAAAGACATTTGTACAAAACCACTTACACCCTCCCACAGACAAAAATATTGCGTGGTTATTTTATTGGCTGTATTATAGGAATGAAACCAGATTAAAGATTAAAAAAAGAAAAATTCATAACATACAAAAAGATAACAGTATTTAATTCAGGCATTTTGCAGATTACCAGCACAGTAAAACCATTGCCACCTGGATCTTTTAAATTAGAAAGTGATGACATTAGCGTCCTGTTTTCTGTATTTGAGGTCATATTACATTCCTTTTGGAAATGTCTCACCCAGCATCAATTTGAAAGGGTATAATAATTAGATATATGACAAGATTAAATAAAATGTGAATATCAATGTATCAACTTTGATTATATGGTAAATTTTGATAGAACTATAATGAGAATTCTAAGTTTTGTGGCACAGTATTTTTCCCTACAGACTGAAACCTCTACTTGAAATTCAGCCAGAAAGTAAGATGAGCTATAAGTATGATTTATTTCTGGAGTAGGTACAGTTAACTGGAAATAGTATAGGAATAAATAGTTGAACGAGGGAAAGACAATAAAATACAACCCTAGGTTCTCTGTTTTCTGACTGGCCCATTAAAGTTCTAAGTCTAAACATGTGGACCACACCACAGATAAATAGAACTTTGTATCTGGAAATCTTTAGGTAAAAAATTGATGTAAACTTTCCATTTTCTTTTGTCATTTAAACTTCAGAGAACATGTGAACAAAACATAAGGAGATTTTCAGAATCCTATTCTATTTAGCACTTTGGACCATGTGGCCCAGGATTTCTAATGCATTTGGTGTGGAAAAATAAGACCAGACAATTTTAGCATGCGTAAGCTGGCTGACTCCAGAGTAGCAACCCTGAAATGTTTCTCTATGCTTAAAGGATTTTGAAGGACTTAGAATTCTTTCGGTATCACTAAGATTTCTTCTCTTGAGCAGTTTGACTTTACTCCCTAAGCTGTGTGTCAAACAAACTGAGACAAAGCTTTGTGTATCTGGGGGGAACGTCTTTTATTTAGAGCGCTACACAAAGCACTGCTGCTTTTCCAGCCACTGCAGGCTCCAGCACGCGCCTAACATCTTTCTCACCCTGATGTGGATTCAGTGTCGCCCCCTCAATGGGTTCTCCACCCTCCTTCAGAAATTCTTTACACCGGCGCAAGTAGAAATGACTGCTGGTGTCAAAAGTGCCAAACATGGCTCCTTTGTAAGTCTAGGGTTCTTCATTTAGCCCTGTTTGTGAATATACAAATATGAAAAGAGAAAAGAAATAGTTCTGTAGATTAACAATGCAAATACAATTTCTCAGAGAGCTTTAACTTAATAGATGTTTAATGCCTGTAATATAAACAGAATGAATT
>PVKN010042185.1:0-10430 GCA_004027915.1 Capromys pilorides
TGCTCGCGTCTATGCAGGGAATGAAGTGGAAGATGAAAGGTTTGCAACTGAGAATCTCCCCTGCCGCTGTTCCCTACCTGTATTAGAAACTGAGGGTGGTGATGCCTGCCTGTTGTTCCTGCACTGTGAGAAGCTGAGACAGGAGGGTCGCCAGGGTGATCCCAGCCTGATTGATTTCATGAGGCCCTGTCTCAAAAGAAAAAAAAAAAAGAGACTATGTTTGGAAAAAAAAATAACAGATGATGTTTGAAACAATGCATGGGTAGAAGAAGTTTTTTATGCTGTGTCTATCAGCATAAAGGGATCAGGTATTTGAAAGGATTCCCTGACAGGGCTGAGGAGCACTGGGACGCACCGACCCAGCCTCCTAAACTCTTATTATTTTATTTTTCTGGAACCGAACTCAGGACCGTGCTTTTGCAGGGTAGACACTTGTGCCCCTGAGCTATCTCCCTGGCCCCTCTCCTAAACTCTTATTATACTGAAGTTAAACATTAGGTGCATAGAGTTCGTAATGCTCCGGGACAAGGACCCCAGTCACTGTGGACTCTAGTAATCTTGATTTTTTTTCTTCTCCCTAGTCCCCCTCCCCAGACTGTCTCCTTATGTAGTTCGGGCTGGCCTTGAACTCATTACGCAGTACCAGCTGGCCCCAGACTTGTGGCAATCCTCTTGCCTCAGCCTCCTCAGTGCTGTAGTCACTGGTGTGCAACACTATGCCTAGTCCTTTCTTAACCCCATCCCTGACCTGGAGTAAAATCTCATTTTAAAACATGTTGGCCAGATGCATATGACTGTAATTCCAGCCATATAGGAGACTGAGCCAGGAGGATCTAAAGTTCAACTTAAAGCCCAGCCTGGGCAATTTACCCTCTACACTCCCGCCCCCAGAGCCACACACTAGAATACAGCTCAATGCAAAAACAAGGAAATGCAACTTGGAAACTAGAGAATTTTTTTTTTTTTATTTAATACAGGGTCTACAGGGTGTACAGGGTCCCACTATGTAGATTGGACTAAGTGATCCCCCTGTATTCAGCCTTCCAAGAGTTGGGATTATAGGCGTGTTCCACCATGCCCAGTTTTAATCACTGTCTCAGCATACCCCAGGGGCCGGGCCAGCATGGCAAGCCAAGGATTGAACCCCCGCCACTGCGCTCTGCCTAAGCAGGTGCTTTAGTTCCCTGAACTATCTGGCCGGGCTGAGAGAAAAATTTTTCCCAACAATTCTGTTTTACTTTCCAACTTACTTTTTGCTAGTGTATATATTTTGATTTTTGGTATAACTTACTCCATAAATATTGATTTTGAGTATCAGACACTGTGCTTTGACTGAAATAATTAACTGGCCATTGCCCCTGATTAGGCAGTGGAGCAACCTGCAAGACCTGCGAGCAATGAGGGAATTTAGAGAAGTTCTGGTCTGTCTTAAGGAGCAGCCCTCACCTTGGTGGGCAATGTCATTTGAACATCTGGACATAGAGTTTTGAGTGGCCAAAGTAGCCCTTGACATTTGACTTGATTTTTTTTTTTTTTTCTTCTTTTCCATGCTAGGAATTGAGCTCCAGGCTCTTCTGCTAAGCTACACCTCCTGTCTGTCCTTTTGATTTGATTTTGAGATAGGATTCCTGCCCAGTTGCTCAGTTGCCCAGGCTGAGGTTCAACTTGCCATGTTCCTGCCTCAGCCTCTCCAAGTGCTACAATGGCACGTGTGCTCAACCACGCTCTACATAGCTGCCAATCTTTTAAACAAAAACTAGCAAAAGAGCACCTGGGAAAGCAATGACTGAGAGTTCTCCATCTCCAAAATTGATGTTTTCCATAAGCACTCACATTGTAGAAGTGATGTTAGAGTCACAGGACTTCTGAGCCCTGTGTCGAACGGGTCTACCAGTGAGCAGCACCAGCAGCCCAGGCCTTGGGACCCAGGTGTAGCTCGGCTGCCCCTTGGGGAATCACGCTGCTGTCAGGGACCACACGCCTGGCCTGACACGAGCTGGGTCTGAGATTGGTTTTGCAGTCTCTTTCACTCACAGTACTTACACTCTGTTTCCTTCTAAATAATCTATGTTGGGACGCAGCGCAGAGACCCACGCCCCATCACAAACTTGTGCTACCTTTTTGCTGCCATGTTTTGGGCCATCAGAATTGTACCCAGGGTGACAATCACAGTTGTGTCCCAGAGCCATGGATGTAAGAAAAATGGAAGAAGCAGGCCAGGTAAAAGGCAGGGACACAGACCAGTGTTGTGAAGAGGCGAGAGCTATAAGCACACTTAGTCCCTGTCCCAGTGCCTGTGTTGCTGTACTTTGCAGCTGATTCCCGCAGGAAACACTAACAGAAACAGCTGGGTTAGCTCAGAGAAACGTATTTGCAGGCTGCTTGGAGACCTGGCCTCAAACCCCGAGGCTGCTTCCCTGTACACAGGGACACCTGAGGAGGGAGTGAGGCCTGCAGCTACATTTTCCAGGGCTGAGTGGTGAGTTTATCTTTTTAATCTGCTAAGGTATTGCTTTGTCCACAGAGGGGAGGAAATGGACTAGTGCTATTTCCCCGGCCCCTAACTGGAATGCTTAATCCTGGGGAATCTGTTCTACACTCTTAGATGAAGAGAGGAATTATAGATTTTCAAGCCTAATGCAATTATTTTTTAGTTAAAGGTAATGATGCTGGTGAGTTTTGTAGAACCCTTTGAAGTGACCTCATAGAAGCACTATTCTGTTTTGTTGACAAAGGGTTTTTGGATAATATTGCATCTTTCTCCCTGAATATGAGAAGTTGTAGAGAAAAGAAAGACTCAGCCAAGAAGGGCATTGTAGCCAGTCACCCCTCCACCACAGGGGCTCCAGGTCATCCTCAGAGCCTCCATGATGAAATGTAGAGGAGCCTGATTTCCCCACAAAGAGGATTTCCTTGGATCTCCAGCTCTGTCTTGTGGAACTGAAATATTCCATGTAGTGGTTGATACATTGTATCAATTGGGCTGCATTGTCTGGCTGTTTCACAGTGAGCCTTAGGGCCCTCCCCCAGAATAACTCAGCACAAAAAGGGCTTGAGGAAGAACTCTGCATTCCACTTCATCAGATGAACTTCAGTTTTCACGGTCAGCTTGGACTATATCTCCTGGCTTCCTGCACAGACTCTTCAGCCTCCAGATTGGATCCTTCAATTTTCCGTAGCAGATTCTTCTGTCTTCTGTTGCAGACACAATGGCTGACCATTAGAGATCGTTAGAAACCGGTAGAGACCATTAGGGATGGAACACTGCAGTGAGTATAAAAGCCTTGGGACTGAATCCATCAGTGGACAGTGGGCAGATGCTCTCGGCACACTTCCTCATTTGACTCTGGGACTGACACATCTTGCGGTATAGCTACTCCTTATATTATATCTGTTCCTCTAGTAAAATTCTGACTAAAACAGAATTTGGTACCAGAGGAGTGGGACTGTTGCTGTGGTTAAACCTGACAATGTGGATTACAAGCTTTTGGGAATGACTTATGGGAATTGATAGGAAAGGTTCAGAGATGTCACCTACAAGCGAAGTGCTAGAAGAGCTGTAGCTGTTCTGTTTGGGATATTCTGGTCATAGCTCAGACCAGAATGCTGCCTGTAAAGACCAGGCTGATGAGGTTCCTGCTGGAAAGATGGACAACACTGGGTGTTGGACTTCAGATCATTTGTGTTTTGGTGTGGCAGAAAGTTTGACTGAATTTTGTCCAGGTCCAGAGACTCTTTCTTCCTGAGACTGAACTTAAACATGGAGGACTAACTAATCTTTCAAAGGAAAGCTCAAAGCAGTGAAATATTGGGGCAGCGGCATGGTTATTGCTGAGGGATCTTAGTCAAATACATGTTGAGAATGAAGAGCAAAGAGCCCAGCAGAATGACTTAAAATGTTGTGAGTTTGGCCAGAAAGAAAGTGCCAGGGAGGCTGTAGACTTCAAAGACAGAGCCTCAGCTCTATCCACTGGGCAATGTCCATTGCCCAGGAGGAACAGGAGAACAGAAAAGATGTCCTGAGGGCATCACAGGAGGTGGAAGGTTCTCGCCTTTTGCAGCCTCAGAATCACAAGGGTGAGGGACTTTGCTCTGAGGAGAAAGCCACGGAGCTCCATGTTCCAGAATGAGACAGCAGGCACATCAGGCTCCAGAACGGAGGCGGCTGCCACACCAGATTATAGAAAGGCACCAGCATAGAGAATTCGTGTCTTGGAATCAGGGTCAGAGTGTTCAGAAATGTAGGTACTCGACCCTTACAGCTAAGAGAGAAAGACGCCTGGTTACTGCTCCAGCTGGCAGCAGACTTTGGCGTTATACACATGGCATTAGTTTTAGGTGCCTGAAAAATGCAGGCATTCTGAGGTTAAGAAGGCTTCCACCTTTATTTCAGAAGAAGGCCTGGGTGGCCAGGCAGTGTGGCCCAGGGAGGGCAGTGTGTGAAGCTGTGAGTGAGAAGCCTACTCCTTGGAAACCCCAGAAGTTTGGAAAAGCCAGGAACATGGATCATCTAAGAAAAATGGTAAGAAGGCAGCAAAGCCAGCCTAAGAGAGAAGCTATGGGAGCTACAACCACCAGAAGTGCCTTAAGGGTGGAGCCACATAGAGCTCACAATTTACCACAGATTGCTTCAGATGTTCCACGTGGAACTATAGGGCTTACTGTTTGTCCTGCTGGATTTTCGACTTGTTTTGGCCCCAGTGGTTTGTATCCTCCCGTGTATATCTTTTGGAATGACAGTGTTTATCTCATGCCTTTGAATGTTCGATGTATTTAATTTTTCATTTGTACAGGAGCTCATGGTTGAGAGTTTGCCTTCAATCTTGGAAACTTGGGGCTTGGACTTTTCAGTAATGCTGAAACTGTTGGGACTTTGGCAACTCTTAGAGATAGACTGAAATGCCTTTTGAAGAAAGGGATGTACATGAGACTTTTGGGGTCCAGGGGCAGAATGTTATGGTTTGTATCTAGTTGTTCCCCCAAAACTTTATAAATCATGGGGCTGTCAAGAGCGTGGCTTGAGGGGTGGGGCCAAAGCACCAGGGCGGGGCTTGAGGGGTGTGGCCAAGAGAGGTGCAAACCCCTTAAACTGACAGCACACGCCATCCGAGGCTCCCCCCCATTCCCAGGCAGCGGTCTCTAGGAGGTATGGAGTGGATCATCCTGGACACTGCAGCATAGTCTTGAGGTCTTGCTATGTAATTCAGGCTGCTTTAAATTATGAAACCTCCAGTAACTGTGAGCTAAATAAACCTTTCCTGCCCTAAGCTTGTGTGTCTGATATTTGTCCCAGCAACAAGAGAAAAGTCTCGTGGAACCAAAATACTCCACTGTCCCTGACTTCTGGGACTCTGTTTCTCTGTGCACAGAATTACCTAGAACTTGGTTTGCAGGCACAAACTCTGAGTAATGGTAGCATTCCCTGGCAGCACAACAGAGAGTGAATAGATTTTCTTTTTTTTTCATTCTATTTTCATCCTTGTTTATCAACTGTTTAAAAAGTTCATACTATGATCAGGACAAAAGTCAACCAATGGAATAAAAAGTGAGGGTTTTTTTTTTCCTTCATAATCCTTCCTTTACATTCTTTTTTCTTTTCATAGGCTTTAGGGCCAGTGAAATCTGAAATTCTGATGTAGAAGTGGCTCTGAGCTAGACGGTTATAGTGAAAAAAGGCATTGAAAAACTAGCTTTGGAAATCATACAATATTGCTCTTGAATTTGGATTATGTCACTAAATGTGTACAGGTATGATAAAAAATAATATAGGGTTAAATTTTTAAAAATATCACATTGAAAGACATGTTATTGGGAATCCTGTTCAAAATACTTGCCTCTTTGCTGAGCTATTTGGTCAGCCCAACATCATGTTTTTCAAACAATAAAATTTTGCTTAAAAAGTGAAAAAAAAGAAGGAGTCCTTTTGATCCTTCTTTTAAATTTTACTATGTGAGATCAGAAGTGTGCGTGAGCTCTAGTTAATACTTCTTTACGACTCCAGCCCAGGGTCCTAATGATGCTGTGGCTAGCCCCTTACACTGTGGGGACAGTAACGTGCTCCAGCCTTTTGAGAGCTCTAGAGATTCCTGTGTGCATCCTTCTCTTTCTCTATAGTTCACAGAGCAAACTCCAACTGTCTCAGTCTTCCTGGACTCCATGTTGCAGGCAACTTAGGGTCCTTTGTGAAATGTGAGCTGAAATCTCTCCTTAGAAAAATCTGCGATCTTTGCTTTATATTTGTTAGAAGTTACCATACATTGTTCCCTCATGTCTAATAAATTGAAAAGACTTTCTCATAGAAAAAGATCCTCTCCTCACTTTGGACCCACTCCTCCCGTCGTCCTGGCTGCTTCCTGCAGCAGCTCTACTGTCCTCTTTCTGGAGGGTCTTCAGCTGTGCTGTCGAAGCTGCCTTAACTCCTGGGTGGATTCCACGTTTCCCTTTTATGGCCTTCGTGAGTTCAGGGAAGGAGCCAGAGTGCACCCAGTGACAGATCCACTAGCAAGGAGTGGAGAACATAGAGCCATGCTTTCAGGAGCTGCTTGTCTGTGAGTCAGTGTTACACTGCAGCATTCATTGTATTTTTGATCGTGTCTCACAAAGACCCCCAGAAAAGAAGACACCAGAGTTGTTGCAGAAAGTGTTTGAGGATAGCGGGGTGAGTGTTCAAAGTGAAGGGGAAGATTTTGTTTTGAGGGGCATTGATGGCAATGTGTCTTTTATTCAAGTTATTTTTTAATTAAATATTCATTTTTGTTTTGTTTTGTGTGGTGCTGGAGATCAACCCCATGACCTTGTGTCTCCAGGCAAGAGATCTACCTCTGAGTCCCATTCTCAGCCCCTTGGGTCTTTTTTTTCTTTTCTTTTTTTTTTTTTTTTTTGGTGGTGATGGGGGACCTGGCCCAGCCTACTCTAGAGACAGGGCTGGCTCAGCATGTGATAGCAGGGATCTAACTGTGGTTTCTGCTCTTTTGCTTAAGCTCGCCTGAGCAGGCAGTTTAGATTGCTGAACTATTGTGCCAGCCCCTTGGTTTGGTTTCTGATCATTCATCTTAATCATTCCTTGGGATCAGTATTAGCTTCCCATCATCTTTAAAATCCTTTTCCTTTGCAGTGTGTCTCCTGTGTTCCCTTCTTTGGTCCACCTCAGAAGCTCTCCCAGTGCTGCCCCAGGAAGCTTAGCCTCAGGTCAAGCAGACTCCAGTCCATTTCTGGGTGTGTGCTTTGGGGTATCAGTGGCCAGGGACCATGCTACTGATCCCAGCCTTGTCACCACCCTCCTGTAGGCCCATGTTGAGCACAAGGTGTGACTTGGGGAAGTGAGTGGTGGGGGAAGAACTCCAGTTCCAGGGCAAGAGAAATCCCCAGGGTCACCTGATGTTGGGAGATGACTGTTCCCCTCCTGACACCTCAGATATGACGCAGAAGCTCCCAGTGGAGTCTGGTGGCTTCTGAGGCTGCACTGCATTTTGTCAGCTGTGAAAACTGAATATAGGGGAGGCCAGTGTGGTGTGACCTTCGCACTGGTAGCCGCAGCATGGTGAGTGGGACACAGAGCGGCTGAGGGCTTAGGCCCCAGCTGCTCCTGGATTTGAGGAGCAGTGTTTACTTTGCAACAGTTGCAGGGATTAAATAAATGATTAGAGCAGCTTAGGACAGGGAGGGCGGAGAGTAACTTTGCTGCAAAGGCCATTGTAACACTTTCATATCTTGTCACTTGTCACTCAACCTGGGCCAGCTCTTGGCATTAGCTTCCCATTTTCTTTAAAACCCTTTTCTTTTTCCGTGTGTCTCCTGTGTCCTCTTCTCTGGTCCACCTCAGAAGCTCATCATGTAGCTAACTGTATGCAATCATCCCTGGTGGTCAGAGAACAAATTGGACTTCTTTTCTTTTTCTTTAGTGGTACTGGGGCTTTCACTCAGGGCTTTCACAGAGAGTTACACCCCAAGCTACTTATTTGTTTGTTTGTTTAGGGGGTTGAGACAGTCCTCCTGCCTCTGCCTTCCAGAGTGCCGCAGTTGTAGCTATGAGACCAGCACATGTGGTTCCAACTTCTAGTTAACTGAAAATTAAGTTTTGTTCGTATTTCAGCCTTTTGACTAGGATCAAGTGAAAATTAGGTTTTGAAGCTTGCACAGTTAGTAACCTCATTACCAATCATGATACACTAATCTTCTTACAGAATAAGTCCAAGGGATTAAACTATTTAATTCTTGGTCTTAATAATTAGACCGCAATCCTGAGATTTATAAAGGTACAATATTTCCCCAAAGTAAAATTAAACACATAAAGTTATTCTTTGTGTGTTGCAGGAGTACAGGGAATTGAACTTAGAACCTCAAGCTTGCCAGGTAGACCCTATACTGCTGAGCTATGTCATCTGTCCCACACAGTCATTCTTAATCATTTATCCTTTCAATAACTGTGTATCATTTAATGAGCATGATGTATGTGTCAAGCCTTGAGCACACTCTCATGCTATATATAGGAACATGAAGTAGATATAGTCCTTTTTTGGGGGGGGCTTGCTACAGGGCCTCACTATGTAGCTATATAATAATAATATGCTCATAATATTATGAGCATGCTCATAATAATACTCCTGTTTTCAGCCACCCCAACACTGGGATTATAGGTATAATGCCACTACAACTAACTCGGTGGCCTGCTCAGCTCACCCTGGGGGTGGGGGCACAGCATGTGGTGCTGGGGATCGAGCTGCGATCCCTGTGCTTGTCCAAGCTTGCCTAAGCATGTGCTTTAGTCTGCTGAGCTATCTCTCTGGCCCAAAGCAGGTATAGCTTTTGCCCTTATAATCTAGCCTGGCATAGTAGCATGCATGCTCATAACACCAGCGCTTGAGAGGCTGAGGCAGGAGGAATGCAGGAAGTTTGAGGCCAGGGTGGGCTGCATGGTGACCTAGAGGCCAGCCTAGAATACATAGTGAGACCTGGTTTCGGCACTGCCATCAAAGGGAAAGGACTTCAGAGCTTCAACTCTAGCCACAGTGAGCTCTGGGAACACACTGAGGCAAGTTCGTCTTCTGAGAGTCCCTTGTTTTGTCTGGCAAAGGAAGCAACACATGCATACTATGCAGACCTTTTAGTGAGAATAAAAGGAAGTAGTAAAAGTAAAATCATGTTTAAAATTAAATACACAGGTGTTACCAATGCAGTGCAATGTACGTTTACCTTTTTAATGAAATCATAGAGAACACATCGTCAGGAATCAGTCCCCTCAGAATCCTCCCTCACTTTGAACCCGCTCGCCCTCGCCGCTTCCTGCAGCAGCTCTGGAGGCCTCTTTTCCGAGAGTCTTTCGCTGTGCTGTCCTGGCCGCCTCTGCGTCCTGGACGGGGCTCCAAATATTTTCTTCTGATGGTCATCTTGTCTTTGGGGAAGGGGAGCCGTCGCGCGGTGCCAGGTCCAGTGACTAAACTGAGGAGGGCACAGCGTCGCGTTTTCACGACCTGCCTTTCTGTGGGCTGGCCCTCAGCACAGCAGTCGCTAGGTTTTTGCTGTCACACTCAGGAAAGAGGGTCCAGAGGTGCTGCAGAAAGCGGCCTGGACAACGGGCAGGGCGTGCTGGAAGCGAAGGGTAGGATTTGGAGTGGGATTCGTAGTGCTATCTCTGCTCCAACACATAGTTTCAGCGCGCTGCGTTTTTCTGATGTCGCTCTGCACGCTCGGTTTTGTTCCTGCACAGAATCATTTTCAAAGTCCGCTCTTGTATCTGCAGGGAAATCACCTCTCCTGGGGAGATTCCCTCTGCATAGGAAACTTCCTGGGGAACAGCAGGTGCTGCGCGCTGCTGCGGCCCTGCGCTGGGCTGCGTGAGCAACCGGCGGGCGACAAGCTCAGGCTCCATTTCCAAGGCAGCTGTTGGGGATTAGTGGGAATTTCTGAGGCCTCGGAACGCTGAGCACCTCTGTAAATGGGTGGAAACCAAGGCCTTGCGTCCAGGCCTCAGCGCTCCGAAGCTCAAGCTGTGTGCTTAAGCCCTGCTGGGGCCCAGGCCCACCCGGGGCTGTGCTTCGCGCAATGGGGAGCCCTTCCTAGCTGCGCCGGTGAGGTGGGCGCCTCCCCAGGACTAAACCACCCCGAATTTAGCTGCGGTACTGTGCACAGACCGCCCTGCAATTTGCAACTGGAAATTTGGAGACTGAATATGATTTCATTATGCTGTGTCATATGTACCTTTGGGCTACGGAACTGTAACTGGCATTTTTAAATTTCATTTTTTAATGCAGTGCTGAGGATTGAAGCTCTCTTCAAAGTTTCATTTAGTTTTTAAGACAGGCTCTTGATAAGTCACTAACTGCCCAGGCTGGTCTTAAATTTGTAATCCTGTCTCAGCCTTCCAGAGTGCTGGGATTACAGGGACCTACCACCACACAGAGACAGAAGCGGCATCTTTAACCCTACCCCCC
>PVKN010042186.1:0-10429 GCA_004027915.1 Capromys pilorides
ACAATGATCTATCCAAAAAATAAATAAATAAATAAATAAACAAACAAACAAACAAACAAATAAAACAATTCCATGAAATACTTAGAAGTAAGGTTTTCTAACAAGGTGAAATATTTTTGCTATGTGAACTATTTTACATTAATGAAAGGAAATTGGAAAGGGCATAATCAGAGAAATATCTTGCATTCATGGAGTAGAAAAATTAATATTATTATTAGTATTTTTAAAATGTACTACCCTAGGTGATTTAAACTTTTGTCAAAGTTCCTATCAGAATTCTAATTTTATGATTTTCATTATAAAAAGGAAAAAGGGGATAGGGAGATACCTCAGTGGTCTAAGCACCTGCCTGGCAAGCACAAGGGCCTGGGTTGAATCCCCAGTACCACATGCTGGCCTGGCCCCACCCTGTGTGTTGTGCCAGTCACTGAAACCAGGCATAATGGTGCATGCCTGTAATCCCAGCAGTAGGGAAACTGAGACAAAAAGGACTGCTATGAGTGCAAGCTGCATACTGAACCCATGTACCAAATAAATGAATAAATAACTGAATAAATAAGAATTTTTAAAAGTACACTCCATGCAAAATCATTCAGCACTTAAAAGTGCCAAATTTATCTTGATGTAAATAAAATATAGAATATAGACGAAAAGAAAAATAGTGAATAGAAAACAGGGAGACATATCTTTTGCAAAAAAATGGGAAACAAAAGATGGAGCAGGATGGAGAGGAAAAATAGCTAAGATATGTGACGTGGATATATCAACTCCCCAGGTGCAATGTCATCAGTATATACTAAGCAAAAATGAAAAAGAACTGCAAAACTGTGTTAATCAAAACAGCATGCCACTGATATCTCACACACACACACACACACACACACACACACACACACACACACACACAGGACAACTAAACAGAAAAAAAGCCCCAATAACTAGTCTAGACTTTTAAGCCAAGGATTTTAAGACAAGAGTCTTTCAGAAGACCCAATGGAGAAAGAACATGTTTTCAGCTAAGAATACTGAGGAAATTGGATATCTATACGTGGAATAAAGAAGTTAGACCCTTTAGACCCTAATTTCATAACATGTAACAAACATTAATTCAAAATGGGGTAAAAATTTATCTGAAATATAATATGTGAAACTGTAAAATATCAGAGAAAAAAATAGAAAATCAACAATGTATGATATTGATCTAGGAAATTTTTAAAATGTGACTCCAAAACAAAGGTAACAAAAACAAAATAAATAAATGGGCTCTCATCAAAATAATATGCTTTTTGTGCTAGGGAGATAGCTTGGTGGTCGAAGTACCTGCCTGGCCATCCCAAGGACCCACGTTCAACCCCCAGTGCTGCATGTGTGCTGGCCCCAAAACCAGGTGTGGTGTCACACACCTGTAATTTCAGCACTGGAGAGGCTGAAATAGGAGAATGATTATGAGCCTGAGCTGTGAGGTAAGATCTTGATCCAAATAAAATAATAAGTAAATAAATATATAAATATATTTTTAAAAATTTCAGAATATAAACAATCCAAAAATTCCAGTACTTTTCTCTCTAGGTGACTCTCCTTTGGCACACCATATATCTTCCATCCCTTTCCTCTGTAGCTCCATAATCTCCTTGAACAGAAAATTTGGGAAACCACTGAGTTATAGGATATTACAGCACAGGTTCTCTTATGTCCTGAGTCCTCACTGACTTTGAAGGGCTAGGGCCAAAATACTGGCTATCTTTGTAGCTCTTCTTTTTCTCTAATTTTTGGTCTATAAACTTATATTCTTAATCCTCCAGAAGAAAAGCTTAGTGATACTATTACTCTATAACATAGATACTTGATCATAACATCAGTGTCTTTCTGAGCATCAAAACATTCTCTCAGGCTTTCATAGAGAGCAAACTGGTCAAACAATGGCCATGACTCATCCCGATGGCTGACACTGGCAACAGTTCTACAAAGTACTGTACATGGTTTTAAAGTTAATCCTGAGGGAGTTTGACCTTGGGAGATACAAAAGCTAAATGTTTTGTTATACAGGTCTTTAACTTGCATTAACCACTCAGCAGAAAAGTTTAACTGAAAGGCATAAAATGCAAAGCTAGATTTGTATGATGAGATGTAAAAGGCTTAAATCAACAATTTCCAACATTACCAGTTTCACCGGTAACCCACTGCAATTATGGAACATTGGACTATGTATTTAACTACTTCCTCTTAGTTCAAAGAGAAGATTTTTTTTTTCTTTCCTTACCAATATCGATTAGGAAATTTATCACGTCGACACCCTGTTCTCTGTGTAACTACTATGAGGACAAAACTATGCATTGTATCAATTATTGCTAATGTACTACTAACATGTTTTGAAACTGTCATATTGTTATTTCTTATTAAAAGTAATAAAAAAAGTTCCAGTGCTAAGAACACAAAAATTTAAATTGAGTAAAGGAAATAAAGATACATTTTATTTTTACAAAAGAAAGCATATAAATGGCAACTCTGTATTTACAAATGTTCAAAATTACTAACCATCAAGGAAATGTGACAAGTTAGAACCTCAGTGAGATACTATCTCACCATCATCAGCAGGGCTGTCATCAAAACCATATGAGCTAACAAGTTGTAGAAAAGATGTAGAGACAGAGAATCCTTGGGAAACTTGGAGGACATTATATTAAGTAAAAATGTCAATCATAGAGAAATAAATGCTATATTATTTCACTTGCATGTAGAATCTGAAAGAAAGTAGAATTCACAGAAGTAGGCATCAAATGGCATTTACCAGAGGTCAGAGTGTGAGGGAACTGGGCAAATGCTAGTCAAAGGGTATAAAGTTTTAACTATATAGGGACCATAAGCACAAAGAGACTCACTTTACATCACTGAGACTTCAGGCAATAGCAATATACTGTAAATTCAAAGTTTTCTACAAAAATGACTTTAAATTTTCTAACCACAAAAAAAGCATAAAGACATGGTCTTTAGCTTAATCTAGCCATGCTACAGTTTGTACACATATCAAAGCATATTTTGCATTATAAAATTTTATGTGCTTCTTGTCAATTTAAAAAGGAAAAAAAAATGATTTTTAAAAATTTTTCCAATAGTGTCAATACACATGCACATAAAAAAAAAAACAAATCAAATATTCCACATTGAAAAAGTGAGCTAATGTATTCTCTGACAACCAAAGTCATCATTTCCTGAAAATTACAGATGAGTGGGTGGTGCAGGTCTACAGCCTGTTCTGGGATGGCACAGGGCATTGCTGGCCTTAACAGCTCAAGGCAGACCTATTTGTGAATGTGAACGTTTGCGCTGGAGGTGAAACGCGCAGTGAAAGTGATTTCTGTCCCAGCGCCTGCCTCTTCTAGATTTTGGCTATGCAAGGGAATTGGCTGGCTTCTTATTTTCTGAGCGTGCACCCACTGCCAAGTAGCCTCCAGGTGCCTGAACAATAACAACAAAGATGCAGCGAATAGCAATATTAAAAAGAAAATGCCTTTCCGTAGCACGACAATGAGCGTAATGTGTGAACACTAGCTTACAATCTGCAGTACTGCTCCTCAGGGGGAAACCAATGCAAAGATCCTGGTCTTATTTCACATCAGGAACGCCCATTAAAGAGCTCTGTTAAACGCATAAACAAATTTTCCAGATATCCGAAGCAAAGCCATTTCACAGTGGCTAAATCTACAAGTCCCAATCAGAAGTGTGGAAGCCGATATTAATTGCAAATTATGCCACAGAGAGAGACATCTTCACAAGTTTGCCCAGCAAGAAAACTTAAAAGGACTTGTGAGAGAAAAGGTAACACTACACTGTGGAATCAGACAAAAAGAGCTTGAGTATAAGTACGTATTTCTTTGGCCTTTTCAAACGTTTGGGTTATCAAGGCAATCCAGACATCTAGTTAACAATATTTTCTGAAGAGCCTCCTGAGTTATGGAATTGTAATGCCTAAAACAGAATGAAATAGAAGCCATTGTGATGTTTGCTGACAGTCTCTGAAATGCTACTGTGATGTGGACTCCTGCTCCTGCCATTTCTAGATTTTGGCTATGCAAGGAAATTTTCTGGTTTCTTATTTTCTTAGGTGGATTCACAAGAAAATAACTGAGATGTGGGGTCTCCAACATTTAGCATGTGGAACGGGAGACAAAAGGTCATTTCAGAATCACAAGAAAGATGTCATCTGAGAGTAAAGGAAAACAACTACTCCCGACAAGGTCTGTATCATAAACAACAAAATGCTTGAAATTCAATCCAAGAAGGTATGCAGTCCATATTAGAAGTGGTGCATTAGGAGTTCGGCCATGTGGTGTAGTTTTCAAATTACCAAGAACCCTATTGGCGACGTATGACTACAGTCAATGTCCTATTTCAGTGTTTTATTTTTTCAAAAAAAATTTTCAGTTTTCTTATTAAATGGTTAATGAGAAAGTAGATAATAATAGAGAAACAAGTTGCTACTGCATATGTTTGTATATTCATTTATTCTTCAAAAAATCTTTTTCTATGATACTGAGGATCAAACCCAGGGTCTCATGGATACCAGGAAGATGTTCTACTACTGAATTACATCACCAGCCTTTTGAAAATTACAGTTTTGAGATGGTCTTACTAAGTTTCCCAGACTGGCTTCCAATTTGTGATTCCTGTGCCTCAGCTTTTAGGATAGCTAGAATTATAGGTTTATTAAAAAACAGTTTAAGTGTGTGTACATGTGTTAAGCAACAATGTTGTCATTGTTTATACTAAGAAATTTTGGAATCTTAGCTCACTGATGAGAAACTTAGGTTCTGGGACCTTCTTTGGATTTGGAACTGTAACCAACACCACTCAGTCAAATAAGATTGCCTCTCAAGACAGTCCCACAAAAGGGATGGAGGAGCGAGTGGGGGCAATGTGCCATGTCTCTCACTGTAGCTGAACGTGCTTTCAGGATTCCAAACAGGAATAAATGGGGCATTTGAAACAACAACAATAGCAACACCACTTACCCATACAACCCAGTGGAGTAAATCCTTATAAATCTGGAAACTTCCCTGCTCTGGGTGTGCTGAGCTAGCTGGCTATCGAGAGTGGGCATGGTGGTGCATGCCTATAATCCCAGTGCTGGGGAAGCTGAGACAGGAGGATCACTATGAGTTCAAACTGAATAATGAGGCCCTATGGCAAATATATAAATTTTTAAAAAAATTTTTAAAAAGCTGGAAACAAAAACATTAAATAGTACTCCAAAAAGCACAAAGAGAACTCAGGTTCATGTACATATAACCAAAGGTGAAAGCACTCAGATTGTTTGTAGATATATCTTCAATGCCAAGCAAGGCCTGATACCTACATTTATCTTTAATTTTATTTTTAATCATTTAGGTTAGTGTCTAAATTATGAAGAAAATATATCATATAATTCCTATTATATAAAATCATAGGATGATACTAAATTTGATGTTCTCAAAAGCATGTACCTTAAAGATTCCTCAACATTCTTTTATGATTATCTCATCTTTAGAACAGTAAACCTCCTTTTGCTTCTACAGTTGCAGTCCTATGTTAAAAGAACAGTTTTAAGAAACTTGTATTCATTTCTGCCAGTGAGAAAATGTATGTTGCTTTGATTGCTCCATTTTAGCATAGTAGGCAAGATAAAAGAATCAGATGAATAGGAAATAAAACTTTGCCTAAAGGTAATGTTTTCTAATGTACTCCTTTGCCAGATAAGAACATAATTTTGAGTACATGTGGCCTTATAATCCAACGATTACAAAAGTAAATCAGTGCTAGTAAACATTTGTGTTTTTTAAACAGTTTATTTTTAACCAATGAGGAGTTGCTGAGACCCCTTCCCATTTTTCTTTCTCTTTTTTCATTCTTTTTTTCTTGAAAAAAATGATAATTTCAAGTTAATGCAAGTCCCTGGCTAAAAAGACAGATACATATGTCCACCTAGCTAATCTTGATGCATATTATCTCTCTGCAAATTGATTGTCCTGAAAGTTAGATATGAACCCAAGGGTAAATAATTAAAATCATTCTATGTGATTTGGTAGATATTGGCTGGAAAATATTTTCATCTTTCAATTATTTACTCTAAGGCTATTGTTTTGAATGGTGGTCCTCACTTGTGTTAAGTAATACAAATCTGCCTGTGTCAGAATAGAGTCAAGTAAAAACAAACACACAAAAAGAGGCAGAGATAAGAATATAAAACAGAATAATAAAAATCAAAGTAAATATAGTACGAAAGAAACAAAGAAAGAAAAATTTGATCATCTCATAGGTTTCTTACTACGTTTATGTGAATCAGATTCCATGCATGTATAGCTTTGTCCACTTTCCAGAACTGGTTTAAATGCCTAAGATAAACAACATACAAGGGGAAAAATTGATTTTGGTTCACAGCTTCAAAGGTTGCAGCCTATGCTCAGTTGATACTTCTTTTGAGTGTGTAATATGTGGTGGGGAGAACACATGTCACAGCACAGCTCTTAACCTCATGGTAGCTCAGAAGCAGAAAGAGAAACCACAGGTATCAATATTGCTTTCAATGAAATACACTGGTGTGCTAACACCCCATCACTAAACCTTACATCTTAAAGGTTTCAGTACCCCTCAACTGGACTATCAGCTGGCAGTCTGGACTTCAAAACACAGGATTCCAATAGACTTTAGAGATGCAAACCATTAACATGTGTATGTTGAAAAAAATTAAAAATTCTACATGTTTCTTGATCAGCACTGTTGATTAATCTCAGGTTTTGTCAAAATATATTGCACAGCGTATGCATCTTTAATATTTGCTGAATAGTCTTTACTGTACCACACTAGTTTATAAGAAAATTTCCTCCATTTTATTATCTATGCTTTATTTTTGGAGTCACATTTTCATGGCATCTGCCTATTTAATTTATTTAGTGTTTTTGCATTGGATTCTCTGTTATTTATCTTCAACCAAAAATTCTTGAGAGAGGTATTTGAAATACATAGCTTTTATTTTTTATGAAAGAGAATGTTTCTCATATTATACTATAATTATCATATTATCTATATAATTCAAGATTGTATTTACATATTCCTTTGGATCAACATACATACACATGTCTGTGCACTCACACGAGCGATGTAAAAAATGCAAGGATTCCTTGGTATTGGTGATAGTGGTTTATAATTTCTATCTTCTGTAAAGAGCAATGCCTTTCCTGAATATGAGCCTGTTTATTATGCTCAGAAGAAAAGCATTGGCATATTCAGTATAAATATCATGATTAATCCCAAAACATTAACAGTAGCTATCATCTGCCCGACATTAATTTCTGATTGGATATCATATAATCCTCATGGTCCATTACTAACCATGAAGCAGATGACTGAATGAACTTTAAATTTTCCTCATATTAGAAAATATCAAAATCACTAGCAATTAAATCATACCTTACTGCAGATTAAATTGCAATGAGACCCTCCTCACAAACTATTTGCTTTCTATTATCAATAGTTGATAAAGGTTGATAATGTCACTCTAAGGTTATTGAACTACACCTTCATTATTTCCTCTATGGGTTTTACAATAAATTTGTTTAGTAATAATAATCATTATATATTTAATCATATAGTAATCATAATCATTATTATATACACAAACTGCCACCACCTTAACCCTTCACTTAGTCACACACTCTTTAAGGACATGGGGATGCATCTACCATAGTGTCTGCTTTCTAGGCACAAAATTTATCTTTGCAGGTAGGAGAAATTCATGAATAAAAAGGCAGCAAAATGTGTGGTGTGAAGCTCGGTATTATAGAAAAGAGAAATGGTTCACCATAAAATATACTGAGTAAAAGTTACAAATAGTAACAAATATAGTTACAAATCTAATAGAGCTTGTATATTGTTAGATGGTTTAATACTTTAATAGGTAAGTGTCCCATGCTAACCACAAACACGTGGGAAGTATAGTTATAAGCTTACCGTACTTCCTAATTCATTTCACAATATACTGTCAATGTGCCTAGCTGAAGTGAGTTCTGAAGACTCAGTGGATGAAAGCATAGTTTTCAGAATGAGTTAAGTTCACTATGTATTTCTACCACATACTACTTTTGTGTCTGTGGGGGGTGGTTGGGTTCTTTTTTGTATTTTAGGGAAGGGTCTACAGAATGTTCGAGGTTTTACTACTAATTCAGACTCATAGTGGTCTGCCTGTTTAGAGTCTCTCGAGAGCTGGGATTACAGACACATGCCACAATGCCCAGTCTCAACTGTCACCTCAGCGTGCCCTGGGAGCAGGGCCAGCACAGCAGGCCTGGGGATTGAACTTAAGCCCTTATGCCTGCTTGTAGACACTTTAATCTACTGAACTATTTGGCCAGCCCTGAGTTTTGGAGCATTATATAAATACTAAACTTAAATTCTAGCATGGTTCTACTATATAAAACACGAATAATAATAGCTACACTTGTGCTGTAAGCGCTAAGCTTAATAAAATATAAGGTGTTTATCATAACAAAAATATTTAAAGTATTTACTTCTGAAATGATCAAATCAAATGAATAATTTTCTTATGAATACCTGAGTTAGAGAAAAATATAATAGGCTATTAAACAGGGCTAGGCTCTCACCAGTGTCAACAGAAATGAAGGAAACATATTTCAACTGTGGCTAGAGGCACATCTGTTAGAGGCAAACTCTCAAAGATTAAAAGACCCGGCCTACATGCCTTCCCAATGGATGACACAGCAGTGACACCACATGGAATGAAGCCTGGATAGACATCAGTCACCTCACTGGGCAATGAAGACACCCATTCCTTCCTAAAAAGGTGTTTGTTCTTTGCATGTACACTTGCTACATGACCTTCTTTCCCAATAGACCTTCTTTCCCACTATGAGTCTGAATTAGTAGTAAAACCTTGAACATTCTGTAGACCCTTCCCTAAAATACAAACATTATCTAGGCAGCTCTTCTTGTAATCTTATTAGTTGATCATAGTTGTATCCCACATTGTAATCCCCTGGTTATTTTGGGTCCATTTCTTGATTTTGCTCTATAACTCTCAGGAGCTCTCTCCCTCTCAAAAATTTTTCTACTCTTAACCTCTGTTTTTCCTTAAAATTAATTCTTCAGTTTTGGAAAACATGAATTCACGTATTGGATATTTAGTAGGTTGCATGTATTTCCCTTATATAATCTGAAGGTTCTATATCAATCTTAGTATTATTGCTAGCTTTTAACTATTCTCTCTACTCGGGAATTTCTAGTAATCCCTTTCTTTCCCCACAAATTTCAATTTATTTTAAAGACTTTGTCACTAATGTGTGAGCTCCAAGAGGATGAGAATCAAGCCCCAGCTGAAAGGGAAGGGAATTTAAAGCTACCCGTTGGGAAAAGTAGCTCTGTAGTTTGCTTTGCTTCTTCAGTTCTGTGGGCTGGCAATCAAATGAAGCTCCTTCTCCTTGCAGAAAAGTGTTCCCCCCCACCTTATGGGATGTTATTTCTGTTGTTTAAGCAAAACTCACCTCATTAATTTATCCTTTTTAAAAGAACAAATCTATTGTCAAAGATACATTCCAAAGACTATGCCGGTTCTTGTGAGAGCTGTTCTTTCCCTTGCAGAAGGTTTTGTGAAAAATGTGCTTTTTCTCTAGCTATTTTCAGGAAGCTTCTCTTTGTCTAAGAGACAATTCTGTTTAATTTTGGCCTTTTGTGCGTGTGCAACAGCAGGTTTAATTCGATCAAGGGACAGCTTTCCTTTACTAGGTTATCAACTACAGCCAGAGCGAAGGTCTATTGTCTGACTGTGGACCTGAGTTATATGATTTGCACGCTGCCTAATTCCAACTGGATTCTATTGTACTGCTTTACCTACTTCTCCACTGGAAGAGAAGCCATGCAAATACAGTTGAGTCTGAGTCAGTGCAGAAATAGAAAAACATGTCTAAGCTAAAGGTCATAATGTGAACCTAAAGGCTTTGGAAGTAATCAGCAGAGAAAAAAGGAAAACACACAAAACAGTCAAACCTTCTAGTGCATTCTATTTATTCTCTCCTTCCAAGGAGTAACCCTGTTCCTGAACAAAGTAACACCGACCTATCAGCACAAGAATTCCCGATTCGTGGCAGACTGAAAACAAGAAACTACAATAAAGAGAACGGCACAGAAAAATATATTTGAGTAGGTGAATAAAAGTATTTTTAGAAGTGAACAATAGGTGCCAGAGTACTGTATAAGAAAAGAAATATCATGCTACAAATTCTATTTTCTATTCCCAAGATCTTGCCATTGAGGATTTTCTATTTTAATCAACATACAAAGCAGCCAAAATTACATGGACAGCAATACTCAAAGAAAGCTAAGGAATAAATTTTTTTAATCCCAGTTGCAGCAGCTGAGGAATCATTTAATAAAGAAAAGTGAA
>PVKN010042187.1:0-10436 GCA_004027915.1 Capromys pilorides
AAAAAAAAATGTGCTAACAAGTCTAACAGAGATTTATAGTCCTCCAGACTTTTAGAATAGAAAAACTATTCTAAATCTCCTTCACCTTGGGAAGAGATTCTGCCCCTGACCTTCTGGAGATGAAGCTTGCATTTCTCAAGACCACAGGAGATATCTTCTCTAAGTGTTCTTGGGGAAGTCAAACACTGAGGATATATTTAGCCTGAGAGGAGCCCAAGCTCCTTAACTATATTCGTCGGGAAAGTGAGGATTATATTTTTTTATTGCTGCTGTACTGAATAAGGGATAAATAACTTTGTCAGAGCCTACAATGTTTGAGAGAAGCATCCAAAGGATGATAGGTGTCAAATTAAACTATTCTTTGGAATAAAAGCCAACCAATCTATCATTCACCAGAATTTACATGACACTTTCACATCTCTTCAATATATTCTTACATCTTTTGAAGACGGGAAGTTTCTCACCTCTAACTCACAGGTTGGAAATATAAGGCTCAGGTCATTTTGAAAGACTTATGCAAGATTTTCTTAAACATGGTTACCCTGGTCAAGACCCCTACCCTTTTCTAATGATGTCATATTGTTCTAGAGATACGCCTTCAGATAACTGTAAATGTAAGTGTCTATCAAGAAACCATGCCCAATAATTAAAGACAAATAAAACAATAAATAATACGAAGATATGTCTTCTGCAAAAGGAAAGGGTAGCAAAAGATGGAGGGGGTGAGGTGTGGATAACTAGGTGCAAAAAAGAATGAAGATGTGCTGTATATAGGTACCAACCCCCACAGGAAATGCAACCATTATGCAATGCAACTGTGCACAGTAAAACACTGCTGATAGGAAATGGGTAGGGAGACCTTTTTCATGTGAGAAGGGGATCAAGAAATGAATGGAGGGGCTGGTGAAACTGCTCAGTGGTCTAAAGTGCATGCAGTGCAAAGTTTAGGCCACTGCAGGGACCATGGCTCGATCCCAGGCTCCACATGCTGCAACCCCCCCCCCCCCCCCCCCCCCCCAGCCCCGAAAGGCTGAGCCGGCAATAACACAATCAAATAAATGAGGTTTAAGAAAATAAAATAAGGTTAAAAAAAAAAAAAACAAATGAACGGAGATGAAGAGAAGGAAATGAAAACAGAATTGATATATGTCATATATGCTGTGATACGCTGTGTATTTCTCGCAAGCAATGTCATCAGAATGTACTACAAATATGCACTAACCAAAAATAAAAACTGAAAGAAATATCTGATTTTAACAAGATGTTTTCTAGCGTTTCTTTCTTAGTATGACTTCAGGGAGGCCTCATGAATAGTTATATTTTTTTCTTCCTTTTTGTAAAATGATTTTCCTTTTTGGGAAGCTTTCATGTCTATTGAGTGAGACCATTTCTAGTGTGTGGGGCCACTGCTCCTAAGCACGGATTGCTCTCAGCAGGAGCTCTTGCTGCTTTGGAACCGCGACTTCTGCAAAATCTGCTTCCATTCCTTTCTTGTGTGTGAGGCTGCTGGATTTCTCCACATTCTTTTCATGCTTGGATGTTATTTTGTACACCAACCCCACAGTCTTTCTCCACGAGACCCTAACGTCAATACCATTCAGTGTTGTACTCAAGGTCCTAGAGGTTTTGAAGCTGGGCAGCACTCTAAATTACTCTTTTTAACATTCTTGCATTTTATTCAGTTAGCACAATAACAAATTATCAAAACAGTAATGTCTTGTATTATAGCCATCCTATAGGAAATTCAAGAAAAATGATTATTTTGGATTTTAGTGATTTATTTCTTCTCTAGAAATCCGATAAAAAATCATGAGCGATCTCTGCTCTGACAATTAAAATTTTGTTGCCACTCAATCAGTGCTGACCTATGGTCTCTTCCTTCAGGTAGCGTTTTCAACATTCCTCAGTCTGCCAGGTGAATTTCTGAAAGGCTGCCTTTCAGTGGTCTAGGCATAAATGACTCTCAACTGTAGCAGGGTGTTAATAGGCCACTGGAAAAGAGAGTTTGTTTGGCCTTGACTTTCGGAAAACTGTCTTTCACTCTTATTTAGTGCCTTAGGATTGATTTCTTCCTCACTACAGATCCAATTATACTACTTGGTTCTGCACTGAATCCTATTTGCATAATCCTAATAGTGTAAACCCTGCTGGCTTTTATTATTTCCATTTTGTAAACAAGGCATGAAAATCTCAAGCCTATAAATCATGACAAATTTTTAAATTATGGTAAAATTAATATCAACTTGGAGCCAGAAGGAGAAAAGGAGAGAGGTAATGATCATTCATAATGAATATATGCTGTATCTTTGGATTCAGAATCAACTACTACCACTGACAGTTGATTACATTAGTTCATTTTCCATTACTATAATAAAATACCTAAGCCTGGATGTTTTATAAACAAAAGAGGTTTATTTAACTTTCAGTTATGAAAATTCAAGGGCTTAGGACCTGCTTCTGTTTGGTTCTGATGAGAGCTCCACTGGTTATATAAATAGTAGATGGCACAATGGAAGAAGTGCACGCAAGAGGGAGAGGTATGCGGTGAGATGAAAAGCCAGAGAACAGAGAAGGGTCAGGCTCACTGTTTCAGCCTGATTCATGGGAATCTCCCCAAAACCCAAGAAGCACTATAGGGCACTTCAAGCACATTTCTCCCTGTGGCCTAAGCGACTCCTAATAGCTTAGCCTCTGTAAGGGCCACCATCCATTCACCTCCCTATATCAGCAAGCAAGTGTTCCAATATATGAACACTTTGGGGCAAAACCCACAGCTGATGAATCAGTGGGGTCACTGTATTTATATCTTAAACTTAAGGGTGCTGTATTTAGGAGAATTAGATATGCAGAAGAATGTACACCAACAAAGGTGAGAGAGTTCAACTTGTCCAGTGGACCTGCAACAAAGACATAAAGTGGGAGAATGACTTTGGATTTCATTCTCTGCCTCCTACATTATGGAATATTTTGCTGATCAAATATTTGTATTTAGGAGCTAGGGAGATAGCTCTGAGGTCTAAGTGCCTGTAGGGCAAGCACAAGGATCCAGGTTTGATCCCCGCTACTGCATGCTGGGTGTGCCATGCCAGCCTGAAACCAGGTGTGGTGGCGCACATCTGTAATCCCAGCCCTGGGCAAGGTGAAACAGGAGGCTCACTGTGAGTTTGAGCTGCATAACGAGACCGTGTACCAAATAAATGAATGAATATTTGTAAAAGTTTTAAAGAATTTGTATTTACTTTAATGCATTTTTATCTAATATTCAAACAGAATGTCCTTCTCCTTAGTGATGTTCATTGGCCACTGGTGGGGGAACATGAGCTCATTACAATACAGAGCAGGGAATTTCAACTCTTTCTCCCACTCTAGCTCTTTGATAATCAAGAAAGATCAGCCACTTGTCCACACGAGGGCAGGCAAGGTCAGAAGCTAACTCTTCACTCATACTTCTTTATTGCCCACATCTTCTGTCTCCTTCAGTCACGCTGCCTGCTAAAAGCCAGAAACAGATTCAAAGAAGGATTCTTAAGATTTATAAGCATTTCACCTTTCTCAATGAATTATAAGCAGCCCTTCATAAAACACAAGGCCAGATCTCCAGCCACCCAAAAGACACTTGTGTTATGCAGCTAAGTAGACACACAACCCAAATTTGATGACGAAATCCAGAAACAGCACAAGCAAGGCAGGCTTCTGGCTTCTGACCGCTGCTCGTGCTTTGCAGGTGTTGGCTATTTCGTCACCTGCTTACGCTCCACTTGCTCCCACGAGAGGGTGCTGAACACCCAGCCTTTGGAAGAAATTCAGCAGATGCTGACAAAAAATGGGATTCAGTTTTTCTTTTTACATCTTCTCTCCTGAAATCACACAGTATGAGGGAGAAAGGAAAACTACGAGTCCAATTGTGTGCAAAATCTTTCCCATCCTGCTTGGAAGGTGAGAATATAACTAGATTACAATTTATGACATACCTCTAAAGAAACAGGACATCTTATATATCATAAACATGCCATCGTTAACTTATGTGAAGTCTGTAACTGAGTGGTATTTTTTTGAGTGATATTTTTCTGTTAGGAGAATTTTCTAAATTATTTGGAGCATCTAATGATTATAAAGCAGCGAACAGCACTTTTTTCTTGCTTCTTTTAGCCTATAAAATCGGTACCCCAGTGGTTGGGAAGAATTTGGCTATTCTACTGCTTTCTAACAGGCAATAACTTTTTATATGTTACAATAAACACTAAATTTTGGAAAGGCCAGCTTGCACCTGATGCCAGCTCTAAAATAGTAAGAGATTAAGTGATTTTCAAAACTGTAACACACTAGAAGAAGTTTGGAGGTCATATCAATACATATGTTTTCAAATTGTGAAGTCAGTCAAGGAAAAACTGTTACCATACCTCCAAGTTTGGAAACAGTCCTTAAGCATCTTTGACATTTTCAAAAACAGAAAATAATTTGGCTTTATTTCAAATGTCACTCCTCTGCAGGTGAAGAATTTATTCACTTAGGAAAAGGTAGGTGGAACAAATCATGGTGATACACACTGGCTATAGAAAGTCTAGTAAAATTGACTACGTTCTTGCGAAATTGGGTTTGAATGTTTGCTGAGTCACATGAAGGTGATGCTCGAAAGAAAGAATTCATTTCATCTTCAGATGTAGGGAGGTGTGGAGGAAATGTCCTGGTCTAACAGCCAGTGCTCCTTCAACCACATTAGGGTTTGTATCTAGATATGCCCCGAAAGCCTAGTGCAATCATGGTGGGACCCTCAGGAAGTGACAGCAGTACAGAGGCTGGCAGCTGGCCTGCTGTGGGAGAGGAGCCAGGCTAGAGCATTGCTTGGGGTGTGACCTAGAAGGCTGTATCTCTTTTCAGCTCTCTTCATGCTCTGCTCCCTGGACCCCACGAGGTGAGCAGCCTTTCTCTGCCTAGGCCGCTCTACCAACCAGCTATGTCTTAAATCTTCTACACACTGTGAGTCACAAGAAACCTTTCCTGTGGTGTCAGGTGTTGGGTCTCAAGGAAAGTCACGTAGGGAAGGCTGAGCAAGGTCAAGTGTGAGCTCTGGAAATTCAGGCAAACCGACCTCCCTCGTAGCTCTGCATTTCCATCTGTAACATAGGAGTCAACAATAGCTGTTTGGTCCATCCAGATGTCTTTCATTTCTCATAAAGTCCTTCTCAGTCCCCCCTTCTATAAAGCTGCAGCAAAATTCCATGCTTTGATCACTTCAAAATTGTCTTTGTTACTTTTCTCTCATTGCTGAGGCAAAATACTTGATGCCCACCATTAAGGGAGGAATGATTTATTTAGCTCATAGCTTGTGGCAGCTTCAGTCTGTAATCAGCTGGTTCCAAGGCAGGGAGCCATGACTGAAGGGCAACAGTTCAAGGCGGCAGAAGATAGCAAAACAAGAAGCAAAAGAAAGAGAGGGCAAGCAAGCCTTTTTCCATCCTTATACTGTACACAGACACCCCGTCCTAGGCTGGGTTTAGCACCCACACCATCTCTGTACCCTCTTCTTGCACAGGTTCAGGATGTTTAAAAAGTGAGGGCCTGGCCCCCTGCTGAGTCACTCAGTTATAAGTCTAAGTGTCTCAAGTTGACACAAAGGACAACATCCTATAGCAACAAGGGCATGCCCTTCACACCCTAGGATGGAGAACTGCTGAGTTGCTTAGATAAGCTTCTAAATATCTCAAGTTATTATATTAACAACTACAGAAACCTATAAGAATGAACACAGTTTGTGATATAGATATGAATCTACTTGGAGACCATAAAAGGTTATCAAATTTAAAATGTGTGCTTTAGTAGTTCTTGTATTTGAAAATTAATCACGTACTGGGAGGCATTTCTTTATTTCTCCAAAGTATGTTTTTTTAAATTCTACCCAAGTAGGAAAATTAGGACTCATGGCTATACCCTACTTTGGATTGGTCATCTGTTTATTAGTTTCTCCATTCATGTGGCCATCCTATCTCTCAGGAACAGATACTAAGCCTTCTTTTTGAATGTGGACATGGATAGTTGAGGATTTGGGCCAGACCTTCTTTAAGTCTCTCACAAAGGGCTGCAATATGCACCATAATAAAAAAGGAAAGTGGCCAGACATGGTTATGCTTATCAGACTTTGTGCCTTTTCTGTTTCCCTTGAAGCAGTGTCACCCACTGTCATTTGAGAAATGTGATATTTCCTTTCCAACAGAAATTAAACACCTAGCAATTCTCAAGTGTTTGTCTGCTGTCTTCAGTGGGGCTCTCCATTGTCTTCATATCTGACGTTCTTTATGCTTATAAATTTGGCACCCTTGAAAGAATTTCTGTGATAAGCAGCCTTTTGGAAGGTATCTCCTGTGGCATTTCTTTGACCATGGAAAATTGCCTACAATCTTAACTGCAGCTGCCAGGCCACAAGCTACATTTCTTACTATTCTCTGACACTCCTTACCTTGCTGCTTCTGTTGGTGCCATCCTTCTATATGGTGACATATATGGTGATACATGGTGAAATGTTACCCACCAAAACCATCTGCTATATGAACTACATGAGGAAGTCTTCCATAGTCTTCTGGAAAGTTTGAGGGTCTCCATACTCTGGGATAACATAGCTTGGTATCCCTGTCTCTTACAAACCACTTGTCACTTAATATTAAATAGATGTGTATAAATTACTATATTTAAATGCTATCAGTTGTCTCAGTTTTTATCACATTCAGAGAAACTAAAATCTCACTATATTAATAACCGAATCTTGTTAGTTCTGGTACCTAAACTAGAAAGGAAATTGAGCTACTTAAAAGGAATCCTTTTCACATAAATATTCAAGAGAGTCACCCATGATATCTGCTCTGGTTTTGCTTAGTATTCACTATACTGTAACTCTTCTAGAGTTCATGATGCCTTCAGTGAAAGCATGGATTTGCCCAAAACCCCTGCCCCACTCTCTGAAGTCTCTCTCAGTGTCTCACCATGATGAATCTTCTAATTATGTCTGCTGCACTCTTCTCTGCTGGTTTCTCATGTCTTCCTTCTCCTCATGTGAAAACTCCAGCTAGCCTGAAAAAGTCAACTCAAAAGGTCTTCAGAATATATGCCTGTACTTTTAACGAGACTTGATTCTAGCCCTTTTTGAACTTTAACTATTACTCTATACCATTTACTCCCTAGCAATCGATTTAACTTTACCTCTACCACCAAGGCTAACTCTTTTTCCCTTCCTACTATGCTTCATCCTCCCTCAGTTCTCCACTCGTGAGATAATCTAGTTCGCTGTGAGAGCAAAACCCAAGTGCATTCCAACTATGTATTTCGTCACTAAATACACAGATGAGGATTAGTAAATGTTTGAAAAACCTAAAGCACACCAATCATAGAGGAGAAATTATATGAACCTTCAGTATGTGTCTACTAAATTTTGCATCAAGATTACACAATCAACTTGATAACCATAACCATAGTCCACAGCATAAGAGTTCCAGAATCCTGCCCTAGACATTTAATAATTTCCAGCTATATTCAGCCTCAGTATTTGAATTAGTAAAAAGTAAATAGTGTCTAGCACTGATTACATTAGCTGCAGGGCTAGGTTGAAAGACCAAGTGCAAATGAGCACAGGGCTCCTCGTGTAAGAGAGGACTGGCTCATCTCCCCAGAGCATGTGAGGGCAACCTCCAAAACAGTTCACTCCTGGCTGGGTTTTATATCTGGCTTAGTGGGTAAGAATTTCCCACTGTCAGCCCAGGATCCATGGGCACCAGCCTGTGGTGAAAAGTGAATGTCTAACATGTTGACTTTCTTGGATGAAAAGTACAGAGCAGAGATAGGAAGCCAAAAACCTGTTTTAAGTAATTAAGACGATGACAAGAAACAGGCAGTACATGGCACCAGCTGCATTGTCCTCTCAAATTTATTTCTCTCTTAGGGGCTGGGGAAATAGCTCTGTGGTACAAGTGCCTGCCTGGCAAGTGCAAGGTCGTGAGCTCAAACCCTGGTCCCGCAAAAAAAAAAAAAAAAAAAAAAAAAAAAATTAGTTCTCTCAAACTTAGTTCATAAAATGTAAACTAAATTATAAAGTTATTAAGAATTTCAAGAGAGTAATTTGCTATAGAATACCAGATCCCAAGCACAGTGCAGGTAACTAGCATTCGAATTTGAGTTGGTTGTTTCCTCTTTTTGATGAGGTTAGCTAGGGGCTTACCAGTTTTATTTAATCTTTCAAATAAACAGCTTTTGATTCATTAATTGTTTGTATTGGGTTTTTTTTGTCTCAATTGGATTAATTTCCACTCTAATCTTTATAATTTCCTCCCATCTTTGGACTTTGGATTTGGTTTGCTCTTCCTTTTCTAGTCAGTTTAGGTGATTCATAAGAGTATTTATTAGTTCCCCCTTCTGTTTTCTTAATTGTGAGTTCAGAGCTATAACTTTCTCTCTAAGAACTGCTTTCATTGCATCCCATAAATTCCAGTAGGTTGTATTTCAAACTTCATTAAACTGTAAATATTGTTTAATTTCTTATTTAATTTCATCTGTAACTCACTGGTTACAGATGGTGTCACAGGTTACAGAGAAGGGTGTCATTTAATTTCCATATATTTCTGGGGTTCTTGTGAGTTCTGTTATCATTTATTTCCAGTTTCATTGCACTGTGGTCCAATAATATGTGTGGAATAATTTCTGCTTTCTTGGATATCCTAAAGCATGATGTATGCACTAGTATGTGGTCTATTTTGGGACATATCCCATGTGCAGCTGAAAAAATGTGTATTCAGAAGTGGTTGGGTGGAACAAGCTGTATGTCCACTAAGTCCAGTTGTTGCAACATCTGGTTTAGTTCTGCTACTTCTTTGCTAATTTTTTGTCCACTTGACCTATGTTTTTGGGATAATGGGGTATTAAGGTCTCCTGTTAAGATTGTGGTATTGGATATAAGATTTTTCGTGTCCATTAAGATTTGTCTTATATAACTTTCTGCCTCTGTCTTGGGTGCATACATATTTATGAGTGTTACCACTTCGTCTTCAATTTTCTCCCTAACCAGAATGTAGTGGCCTTCTTTATTTCTTTTGATCAGTCTTGGTTTGATGTTTAGACTGTCTGCAAACAGGATTGCTACTCCTGCTTTTTTATGAGGTGCTGGGGCATGTGTATTGTTTTCCATCCTTTCACTTTTAGCCTGAGTTTCTTTATGAGTTAAATATATTTCTTGTATATAACATATTGTTGGATTTTGCTTCCTCATCCACTCTGCCAGTTTATTTCTTTTAATTGGAGAATTGAGTTCATTTACATTGATGATTATAATTGAAATTTATTGACTTATAATTGGCATGTCTTTTACTTACTACTGTTTACTCCTTTTTCTCCTGTTTAATCGGTTGCCCTACTTGGTGTGTCATTTCTGGTCTCATTTGTAGAGTTTGGGTCATTTTGGTCCAGCTCTAAAATATTTTTTAGTAGTCTGTGTAGGATTTGCCTTGACATCAAGAAATTCTTTAGTTGTTCCTTGTCATGGAAGTATTTCACTTCTCCCTCAAACCTGAAGGAGAGTTTTGCAGAGTATAGCAGTCTGGGCTGGAATTTGTTTTCATGGAAGACTTGAAGTACTCTGCTCCATGCTCTTCTTGACTTCATGGTTTATGAAGAGAAATCTGCTGTTATTCTGGTGAGTTTTCCTTTAAATGTGATCTGTTTCTTTTCTCTAGTGGCTTTTAGTATATTATTCTTCTGCTGGATTTCTGGGATCTTGACTATTATATGTCTGGGTGTGTTTTTAGTTGGGTTGATGTTATTTGGAGTTCAGTTATCTGAATGTCTGATTTTTTTCTCATATTTGGGAAGTTTTCTGCTATTACTTCTGCCCATATTCTTTTTATATCATTTGTATTGACTCCTTCTTTCTCACTGATTCCTATTAATCTCACATTGTTGATTTTTGCATCATCTTGCAGATTTTGAATTATTTTTTCCTGCATCCTGGTTGTTTTTAAGAGATCCTTTCTTGCCTTTTCACTAGCTGTGACTATGTTGTCAAGATCTGAACCTCCGGGGCTGGGGAGATAGCTCTATGGCACAAGACCCTGCCTGGCAAGTGCAAGGTTGTGAGTTTGAACCCCAATTCCACAAAAAAACATCTGAAACTCTATCTTCACTTTTGTTCATATGGTATTGCCAGCTTGTGATTGAGATTTTATTTTCTTTTATATCTCTTTGAAACTGTTTCATGCAATTTATTTCTTTCTTATATTGCTCATTCAAGGGTTCCATGATTTTTCTATTCTCCTCTAATTTTTTATCAATGTCTTCTTTAGAGGCATTTATTGTCTTCCATTATAGTTATCCTTTCTTTTTTTTACTTCAGAGATTATTTCTGCTCTCATTTCCTATCTTTCTGCAGTTGTTCCTTTACTTCGGATGCTATTAATTTGGAG
>PVKN010042188.1:0-10425 GCA_004027915.1 Capromys pilorides
GCTCAGTCTCAATTGCTGTCTCAGCATGTCCCAGGGTTGGGGCCAGCATGGCAGGCCCAGGAATGAAACCTGGCCCCTGCACCTGCTTGCACATGCTTTAATTCCCTGAGCTATTTGGCTGGCCCTCAATTCTGTTTTTTTTTTAAAGTCTTTTATTTATTTATTAATTTAGTACAGGGTCTCACTGTGCAGCTTAGATTTATAGTGATTTTCTGTCTCAGCCTCCCCAGCATTGGAATTGCAGGCATGTGCCACTACACCCAGTGACAGTGTGGGTCTGGCAATTCATGCAGTACTGGAGATTGAGCCCCACTCTCAGGGCAGGTACTTAGACCATGGAGCTATTTCCCCAGCCCCAGGCATCGATACTTATTCCTTTCATTTCTGCCCCACCCTGTGGTGGCCGAAGAGGTATTATTACAATAGGATCTGAATTTTAACATTAGATCTGTAAAAACTTATAGGAGAGTTTTACATCATCATTTCCTCTTACACAACACAGTAAACTTTAAGATTATATAGAAACTTCTCAAGATACTGAAATTTGAGGCTGGGGAGATAGCTCAGTAGAATAAGCACTTGCCTGGCAAGCACCAGGGCCTGAGTTCAATCCCGGGTTCAAAAAAAAAAGATGCTGAAATTTGTAGAGTGGTGTTACTTTAGGATATTTTTTACCTTCAAACTTTATCCTCTTGGGGCCAGCAAGATGGTTCAGTGGTCTAAAGCACCTGCTTAGGAAAACTTAGGGAACTGCAGGGACTGTGGTTTGATCCCTGGCACCACATTCTGTGCCAGCCCCACCCCCAGGGCAGGCTGGGTCAGCCATTAAAAAAAAAAAAAAAAAAAAAAAAAAATATATATATATATATATATATATATATATATATATATTTAAACAAAAACAAAAAACAAACTTTTTAGAGGACCAGTCCTGGGCTAGTGAGTAATAAACTTCCTTGTATACTATCATCAATAAAACAAATGGGTTTTCGTTTTCCTGTAGAGTGGACAGTGGAGAGATACATTGCAATCCCTGAAGAGTGAAGTCACTGAAGATATCCTCCAGTTTTGAATTGGGGTTGTGATCTCAAATATCTGGTTCAATTTCTCTCTTCTACTGGGGTTAAAAAGTTAGTATGGGGTTATTAAAAATTTTTTTTAAAAAGTTAGTGTGGGGGATGGGGAGATAGGTTGGCAGTCTAAGCTCCTGCCTGGCAAAGTGCAAGGACCCAGGTTTGATCTCTGGTACTGAATGCCATGCTGACCCCAAAACCAGGCATGGTAATACATGTCTGCAATCCCAGCACTGGGGAGGCTGAGACAGGGGTTCACTATGAGTCTAAGCTGCATAGTGAGACCCTGTACCAAATAAATGAATAAATAAATTTTTAAGAAATTAATATGACTGTTAATAAAGTTCTTTGGTCCCTGCCTCTGAGTGTTTCAAACTGAGGGATTTTGTGTTTCTTTCCATGTACCCTATTATGTCCCTGTCAGAGTTCTTTGTTTAGGAGGTTCAGCCAGGCAGGGATGGGTTTCTTTAGTTCCATCTCCTGTGGTGTTCTGCAGTAAGAAATTCAGATTCCAAAGGGGACATTCCCATGTTTTCCAGTCAGCTACCCTGCTGAGATTACATACCCTAGGCTAAGGCCTCATGGCTGAGCTCCTATTTTCCTTACTGGCATCACTTTGCCGGTATCATCTCTTGCCCCACAGCCTTTGTCTCTATTCCTTCTGCCTTTTCCTATACCTTCAGGTACTTGGCTTCTACCTGCCAATCCAGAGTCCCAGAATCTTGCTGGGTTCAGTATCAATAAGTCAAATGATCACCAAAGATGTATGAATCCTGCATACTAATTAGCAACAAATATTAAAGCAGGGCATGGTGGCACACGCTTGTAATTCCAGTACTCAGAAGTTGAGGCAGAAGGATTGCTGTGAGCTGGAGGCCAGGCTGGGCTACAAAGAGAGCTCAAGGCCAGCCCAAACTGCACAGTGAGACCTGTCTCAAAAAGACAGCAAACAAACAAACAAACAAAAAAGCAAAAGCAAGCAAACAAACAAACCAAACAACAAACAACATACAAAACAAAACAAAATAAAACAAACAAAAAAACCCCTGAAGGTTAAATACATTCTAAAGCCATTAGGGAGAGCAGGTAAGTCTTGTGAAGTATAACAGAGGGCTATAACACAGCTTCATCCAGAAGCACAGAGCAGCAATGATGTTACCTGACCATAGCTGACACCACCTAACTGGTGGATGAGCAGGTCCTTCATGAGTCTGATTTGCAAACTGAGTTTTGTTCTCAGTCACGGCATGCCTGACATAGGGTTCTGCACTTAGGACTCTCAGAGATGCCACATTATAGTGCACCCAGGGTGAGGAGACTGCCAACCTGGGCTTTCTGGATAACAAAGAAATGATTTTTGCATTCTGTCTTTTTGAGATGGGGGGGTCTCACCATGCGGTGTCTTTGAGCTTACTTTGTAGCCCAGGCTGGTCTCAAACTCACAATGATCCTCCTAGCTCAGTCTCCCAGGGCTAGGATTACAAATGTGCACCACTGCACCTGGCAGAAATGATTTTTGAGTCTGAGAGCTTTTTCAAAAATGGGCTTAACAAGTCATTTCATCTGTGTTATTGTTTGCCACTTAGTTACTGTTTTATAGTGATTTTTATTCTGGACCAGTCAATACTAATCAACCTATTGTTTCTACTCAGTTGCATATTTGATCTATGACTTTGGGCAAATCCTTTCACATGAGTTTTAGATCCTCCTGTAAAACGAGGAAAATGTGATCATCTCATCACATTTGTTGAGGGATCAGACTAGAAAAAAGGAAAGCATTTTGAAAGGGTTAAGTATGGTCGTACCACAGGCAACCCAATAGCTACCCAGCTGGCTAGGCATCAAAGCATTAGAAGCGAGGCTTCCACAGGTGTCTAATTCTGGGCTCCAGGGCTGCACGAGGTCCTTCTGCTAGAGCCAATGAACACCCTGGCTCTCCTACTAAATTCTCTCTTCTCCCCAGCAGAACATCCATTTATCTATTTTATTTTCTCTTTTCTTCTTCTTGCCCATCTACCTGTCCCCAGATTTGTTCCCTCTCACTTAAACCTCTGCCTATTATCCTGGTCCCCTTTTTCTTGTTACCCCACTTTTAATTCCACTCCCATTGCCTTCCACCCTCCCCTTAACCCATCCAGTCTTTGGGCTTCCTTTTTCCCTCTCTCCTACTTCCCTCTCTCCTGCCTGCAGTGCAGTGTTGTCTGCCTCTCACCCTTCTTTGAGCCTTTCTGGCCTTAGCCTGTGTGCTTTGTTCAGGTTCTATCAGGCTTTGGAAGCTCTCAGGACTCCTCAGGGGTACAGCAAGGTGAGAGAGCATTCTCGTGCATGCGCGGGGCCCAGCGTTTCCTGGAGTTCACCATTGATGGTGACCTGTAGGTCAGTGTCCATAGGAACCTGAGGTTTGAACTCCCTGGGACACACATGGTGTTTTTATGCTCATTCTGATGTTGCTTACGTGTGTCCTGACTTTAGGCCTAGACCTTCAGATGTATTCTGGGAAGGAGTCTGACAAGGCAGGGCCAGTACCCACGTGTACTTCCTTATCCTAGCTGGTTCTTATCGTTTTTATAGCTTTTAAATTATATTTGGTTGTGATTAAAAATGACTGAAATGTATTGAATTTGTTGATGGTGAAATTATACCCCCACAAGTAGCCCTAATATTTGCTCTCATAAAGGTCTAAATTTAACCCCCAAAGCAGTCTTTTCAGTGCTCTACCACTTGTGAGGAAAACTAAGCAGAGGCTGAAAGCATTTGCCAGTAAAGACTACACTATAATCCCAATTATAACATTTTGCTTTCATTACCACTAAAACTAGTAAATAGCTTTTTTTGGCTAACACATCTATTTGCAATTTGAGTGAGAGTGAAAAGAAGTTGGAGAATAAGATTTACTTCATCTGCCCTAGGACATAATGTATACTGTACCCTGTTTTGGTTTATATCTAAATTGTCCCTAAAAATTGTATGTGCTCCCAGGTGGGGTTTTGGGATTGACTGGATCTAGGGTATGGAAATATGAATTAAGGGTATGTGATAATTCCATCAGTCTACTGATTGGCTTAGCATAGTCCTGAGTGTGGATAGTAGCAATGCCCACTGCGGGTGTGAGCTGAATCAACCAACAGGCCTATAGCCTGGTTGGAATAAAAAAGGGAACAAACTCACTGCTGCCTGGCTGCCTCCTGCCCACCATGCCATGGACTGTTTCTCCTCTGCCATTTCTCTTGGCTCTGACGCTCTGCCTTGGAGTAGCCAACTCTGGATGGAAATCTTTACAGATTGAGGGCTAAAACAAGCCCCTCCTCCTTTATCTTGTGTGTGTTGGGTATTTTGTCTTAGCAATGAGAAAGTAGCTAAGACAGGTCCCACCTCCTAGTTCTGTTTCCTCTCTGGTGTTATACTAAGGATTGAGCTAGTTGGGTATACAGGGACACTCTTTTTGGAGGAATAAATACTCATACTCAGAGATAGCAAGCAAAGAGGAGATGATAAAATTTAGGAAACTAAAACAGGGAAAAATTTCCTGACTTATTAGACTCACTTACTAGAATCCTAATGATACAGGGTAAGGAAAGAAACACAGATTTTTCTTTTCCCTGATAGATTCCCTAAAAGGCTTACGAATTGGTGGGCCAACGTATCTCTGGAAGTAAAACTTTGGTGAGGAGAGAAAGGAAGATTGATTGAAAGCTGTGGAGAAGAAGGCCCCTCTCTCCTACCTAAACCCTACCTAAGCTCCCGTATAAAGCATACTCTTACCTCTTGTCAGGGCCAATGGTCTTTTTGCCCTTGGCTTGACTGCACCAGGTTGGCAATGAAATTCTCACATTACTTAAACTCTGCCTGCCTCAGTGGTCTCATTATGATAAGTAACTAAGCAAAATTATCAGAAGTCTAACAACTTCAGACTTCACCAAAACAACTCCTTCAAGATATTAAGGGAAAATTTTAGTCTAAAGTTCTATAACCTGTCAAACTATGAATCTATTGTGAAGGATTCAGACTTGCAAGGCATTAAATGCTTACCTTTCATACAAACCTTCTTTAGAAGCTTCTAGAATTTGTTGGGGCCAAAACAAAAATAAACTGAGAAAGTTGCTTGCCTTGGGTACAAAATTTAATGCATATCCATAACTCATGATCAAGATAAAAAGAATATTTTAATAAATATATTAACTTCTAGAGTTTGAGACTTGAGTCATCATCCACTGGGATTATACATTTTAGTACTGATGGGACTATGGGTCTGAGTAGTGCTGGGATTACTTGACTCTTGATCCACTGGGATTATGTGTTTTAGTGCTGATGGGGTTATTGGTCTGAGTACGGCTGGGATTATTGGTGTGGCCTAAGGTGGAAAGGCTGAGGCAGAGAGCCTGAATGTAATATAAAGAGAGACAGAGAGACAGACAGTTGTTGTTGCTCTCTGTGCCCTGGTTGGTCTGTTGCCTCTGTCGCAATTGTTGCTGTTCCGCCCCCATGAACTGGATGCTCTCTGTCCTATTCCACTCAGCCTTGGGCCAGCCATATATGGACTGAAACCTCCAGCAACTGTGAGCTAAATAAACCTTTCCTTCCTTCACTGTGAGAGTCAGGTATTTGTCCCAGCAATGATAGAAGAGTAACTAAGACAACAATGTACAAGTATGGGGTTGAATCCTGTCTTTATCAGATATTTGGATTTTTGTTTGTTATACAGCTCAGCCCTACTTAAAGTAGGATGGAACTACACAAAGGCATGAATATAAAGAGGCAAGAGAGAGTCATTGTGGGTAATTTTGGAGCCTGGCTACCACCGTAACAAAATCACAGTATAATTATACTGGGACGAAAGGAGGACCCGGATGTGTGTGCCTGAAACAACCCCATGGTAGATTTGAGTGCTAAGCCCTTTCTACCATGGTGAATAATTAACAGGTAATGCTGTCAAAAAGAAAATAGAAAGCAACAAGTGTTATTCAAAGATATGGGCACAAATACTGAAAAGAAATAGGTAAAAGGTTTAGAAATGATTATTCCTTCTAGGGACAGAAATGGGGCAGAGCAAGGAGGAGCTTGGGACTACTACTTGTTTTCATGTTGGAAACAAGTTGACTCTATGTATTTATTTTGAAGCAAGTTCTCACTAAATTGCTAAGCTGCCTCATATGTGCTCAAATTTAGGATATTCCTCTCTCAGCCTTGTGGAATGCTGGGATTTTAGTACATATGCTACTGACACACTTGGAAGTCCATTCTTTATGTACAAATGTGAAAAATAAATTTAAAATGGCCAAGTTAATGTTTGACATTTCTAATAAAAAGGGGCTGAAATACAGAGAAGGCATACATTTATTGGACTACATCACATGGCTGTAATTATTCAGAATCATTTTTACGTTGAATTGCATAAGAGCATGGGTTCTGGAATCAGCTCACTGTTACAGCCTCTACTAATTTTACCAACCTTTCATATTTTCAGTGGGACAGAACTACTCCACCTCAAGTAACTCACAACCACATAGCAAGCCATAAAATAACTGCGGGTGGGAAATACAGGTAGATGAGGCACAGGAAAGGGAAAGTAACCAGCCAAATTTAGTTCTTCACGGCTAGTAAATGACACTACAGTAGATCAAGTACAAGAATCTTCTGCTGACAAGATCCATGCACTGCACCAGAGAATGGGTGTTAGCTCCCTACCTCATAGCTGCATATTGGCTTCCCCTGGCCAGATCCCCACATTTGCTTTCTGGTTCTGGCTTGGCCTGCATCCTGACATGTAGGAGGGACTTCCCTTTCTTTCTTTCTTCCTTCCTTCCTTCCTTCCTTCCTTCCTTCCTTCCTTCCTTCCTTCCTTCCTTTCTTTCTTTCTTTCTTCCTTGTGGAACTGAGGATTGAACTCAGGCCCTTGCATTTGCCAGTCAAGTACTTATTCTACTGAGCTATCTCCCCAGCCTAAGACTTCCATTTCTGTGGCTGCATTGACTAAAAATTCCATGTTGAAAGTCAGGCTTGCCCTGCCTCAGCCACCCCACTGCTCTTGCTCCTGCCCATTCTGAGATGAACCACAGGTCTATACTGAAGACAGCCTAGGGGCTGACACCCCAGTGTTCTGAAGTGGTATCCTATTATTCTAGGAAGACTGAATTCTGCCAAACGTGCAAAGATTGTGGTGTCATCTTTGGTGTGCGCCAAGAAAAGAAGTCCCCTCTTGCTGCTTCACCATCCACAAGCTGAGCGAACCGGGAAGGGTCCTCACCTGTCTACACAGGGCCTTTGTGCTTTCCCTTCTTGCTTCTGGAAATGCAGTTGGGTTCTTATATCTCAGTGGTGAATGCCTTGGGTTTCTGCCTTTCCTATGTTGCTCACAGACTGCTTGTTTCACCCTGAGAAATTGGGTAGCCTTATCACACAAACTAGTCTTATCATTTAAATGTGTACATTCCTTGGGAGCTCTCCACATCTTATCTATCACTATTTATGTGCCTACGTAAGGTTCTGACGCTCAAGACTATTTGACTAAGACAAAGAGTGACCACTAATTTAATTTGGTTAACTATTTGCTGCCTACATGGCTGAGCTAGTATTCCATTTTTAAAAGACTGGGTCTCACCTAGGGGGAGGTGCTTTTCACTGTTCATGGCAATAGTGCTGACCCAAGATCTTGTTAAATGTCTCTTGTTTGGAAAGCAGCGATTGAGGAGCAGAGAGCAGGAAGCAGGCAAAGGACCATGATTAGAATCTGCGATATGTGCTACATTTTCCAGGAGGTTAGGATGGAGTGTCAACTTGATTGGCTTTGGATCTGCCAGGGGAGTTAGGGAAACACAAACTTCGGGATATGACTGGGTTTGTTGTTGAAAGTGTAGCCTTAGGGCCTATATCTGGACCCTTCTCCCTTCTCTGACACTCTTCTCATGCTGTGTTTCCTGGCTGCCATGATCTAAGGAGTTTTACTCTATGTTGTCATTCTACCATGGTGCTCCTGTTTGGGAGCCTGCCAAACATGAATCAAAGACCCTGAAACCATGAGCAAAATCAAATCTCTTGTCCTTTTAATTGTGGATGTTGGGTGTGGTGTCCAACAAAGGGAAAACTAAATACACCTTCTTAGTTACATGTGGCCATCTTCCATAGCTTTCTGTTACTATATCAAAATACCCAAGATAATCAACTTATGAAGAGGAAACGTTTATTTTGATAGTAGTGGGGAATACATGGTATAGTAAGCTGCTCACATTTTGACTACCAGAAAGTGAAAATAAAGAAGAGGAAAGGACAGGATCCCAACAGCTCCTTCAAGATAATGCCCCCAGTAGCCTGAAGACCTCCTACTAGGCCTCACTTCTTAGTGTTTATACCACTTTTTGATAATGCTAACCTGGAAACTAAGCCTTTAACACATGAGCCCTTGGCAGATACTTAAGATTCAACCGTAGCACTGTCCATCTTCATAGAACTTGTTGTCCCATGCTGTTGCTTCCTCCTTCCCTGGAAGCAATCTCAAGTCTAATCCTCATTAGGCTATATGACTGGTTCACTGACAAGCACTTTATGAACACTGTGCTAGTCAACTTTCTTAGTGGCAGCAGAAGTTAGTGTAATCATTCCCACTTTAGAGCAGAGACCAAATCTAACTGAGATAATTTGCACAAAGATCACAAAACTTTTAAAAGGCAGGGAGATCACAACCGACACTCAGGTTTCCAAGGTTCGAATGAATAACACAACACAGTGTAATAGAAAGAGGAAACGCTTTGGTGCCGGAAACCTGAGCTCAGTTGTTGGCTCTGTTGTGCCTACAAGGCCTCAAGGAACTTTCCTAGGCATGTTCAGCTTTGCTTCCTTCACTGTCCAATGAAGAGAAATGCTCTACAGAAGTGTTCTGAGAATGAAACAGATTAGTACACATAAAATCCCTATCACGGAGCACCCAGAAGGATCAGATGTCACCACTGTCCTCTCCATCACTGGGCTCAGTCCTCTCCCACTCTGTCACTCTGTTCCCTGCCCAAGAGAGGAAATCGGCCAGGAATGCAAAGAGCTAAGGTGGAAGATAAAAGGCACCACACTGTACAAACGCATGAGCTATGCTAGAGTAACCAAATAGCAGCTCAGAGGACAGCGATGTTAAATCTGGCACTGATAGCATCATCGGTTTTCGAGTGGAGAAAAACAGAGAGCAGAAGCCCAAGATTTCCTATCTGGTAACTAGATAGGGTGCAGAGGGGTGATGAGGTACAGGTGTAAATATTCTATAGATTAAAGAGCTACTACATGTGAAGTGGGGGTCTTTGGGTTGCCATTCTTAGCCTCACAGTGCAGCCTTAAAGAGATTTGACCCAGTCTGTCCTGAGCTGCATGCTGGGGCCTCAGACGACCACCTGGTCCCCAGAGGGAAAGACTAACATATTGGCATTCTGCAGTGCTTCTTTACAAGGAATGGTTAGATGTGCCAGGGAGCCACTGGGCAAACCTCTTCCTGCGCCACAGAAAAGTCATCACGAGAGAAAAAGCCCCAATATTTTCTTTCAGTGTTTCAGACCAGCTGGGATTCTTTTTTTAACCATCCCTATTTTAGGCTGACAGCTTGGAACGCCTTCTCCATCCTTTTCTTCCTTTCTCCTGCCTCTTGCACCCCTAAGCCCCATAGAAACAATGGATGAGAGAAACCCCAGAACACCTACTCTCCTTTCTCACCGTCCTTCACTCCCTGTAGCCCCCAGGGTCTTGAGTGGGTGGATTTTGGAAGCATGTTGGCTGTGAAACTATTGAGGCTTAAATTGTAGGGCTTCTCACTTGCACCAACCCTTTCAAGAGCCCTGGCTGGGATCTTAAGGATTTTTGTACCTGTTCATTTTGTTTTCTTTTTCTTCAAAGGAGACACACAAAATTTGGACCTGTCCCCATGGGGGTGGCTTTTCCCACATCTCTAGCTCAGTGTCCATGGCAATGTGGTTGTGCTTTTCTGGCTCTAATGTAGTGTATGGCCTAGGGAAGCTTTCTTTGCTGTTCTAAGCCTTAGTTCTCCCCATCCATTACAGATGAAGTATCCTTTCCCTACACTGTGCCTCTGCTTATCCAAGTACTTACTTCTGCGAGGTCATCTGTCCCTATTTTTCTCTATCTGCCACTGTGTGTTTGTACGTGTGTGTGCGTGCCCGTGCGCATGCGTGCAGAGCTGATGCCATTGGTCTCTGCCTCTCTCTGAGGCTAAATGAGCCTTATCTTCCAGTGGGAGGCTGGGCTTTCAAATTTCTCTTCAGGCCCAGCCCCCTCACCTCTGTTCCACTGCCTCCAGTTCTCTTGTTTTTCAGACAGGAAAGGTGATTTCACTTGCCGGAATTTTGGCCAGGTTCTAATCCTG
>PVKN010042189.1:0-10436 GCA_004027915.1 Capromys pilorides
GTCAAGGTAACGCCCCCGCACACCCCGGGTGCAGTTCCCATCATGGCCGCCGGGGGCAGCAGCCACCCGCTTTTCCCACCCCTCGCTCCCCGGGTGGTTCGGCCCCAGAGCTTCCCGCGGCCAATTCTGAGATCTTCCTCCCCTCCCCCAGTGGCATCACACCCAGAGGCACTCGGCCCTCCAGGCTGGGGTGGGGGCCAGGCAGGGAGAGAACACCAGGGGATCTGGAAGGGTCTCAGGCACTTGTAGTCTCAGGACTGCAGGGGGTACAACCGTACAGCTGGTGGTCGGTTTTGGGGCTTCGAACTGCAGACCGAAGCAGACAGCAGGGGCAGGGTGGTCTCTCCGCTGGGCCGGGCCAGAGTGTCTCTCTCTGGCCTCTGCCTAGCTCTCCAGGCACCAGGCCCAGAAGCTCTGACCATGCAACCCTGATCCCTGGGCCTGGGCCTCGCTGCTGTCTCAGGCTGAAGCCAGCTTCCCAGCTCGGCCTGGGCCTGGCCTCCTCGGTCCCTGGGCTCCGCACAGGGCCGCCTCGCCCACCCCTGCCGCACCCCGCCCCGGGCCCTGCCCACTCTCAGGCCCCAGGCCCTCCCACCACACCTGGGAGCCCACCCAGCCCAGCTCAGCCCAGTCCAGCCCTACCGAGGCCCCTCCTGCAAGGCACGGTGCCTCCACACCTGGCCCAGCGCCCAGCAGCAAGGAAGGCGTGCACCTGTGCCAGGCCTTGGTCACTTGTGACGAGAGTATGGTGGTGACCCGGTCCCCTAGAAGGGGTTGAATGTTGTGCGCCACTGGTTAGGGCTGCCCGACAGGAGAACGGGCTGGAAGAACCCAGAGGTACGTTTTTCCTAGAACAAACAGACCGGTTCCTGGGACCTGGCGCCTTCCCGGAAGGCTTCTTGGAGGAGGTGGCCTGCAGCAACCAACTCTGGAGCCGTAGGCGGAGGGGCGTGGTCACGTGGGCGGAGGCCGACCCAGGTGAGTAGGGCGACCCGGCAGGCAGTCCCAGATAAGCGAGCGTGCTCCGCCCCGTCCACCTTCACCCTGAGGCCCAGGCAGGGCTTCTAGCTGGAGCACACCTGGCCCAGCGGCGCTACCCCGCCCACCTGGGCCTACCTGCCCCATCACCCCGCCCACTAGCCTACCTGACCACGCCTCCGCCACGCCCAGGAAGTGGGGGGGGCACCCGGGCCAAGTGGAGTTGGGCTGCCGCAGGTTGGAGGGCGCTGCTCCTCGGCTGCGCAGGTGAGCCAGGCCCACAGGTGAGGCCGGAGGGGGAACCGCCGCGGGGACATTCGGGGACACGCGGTGACCCTAGCGCCGCCCCCTCGTTCCTCCCGCGAGCCCCCACCCCAGGATCTGCGCCCACTCTTTCCCGCCGTCGCCGGGCCGCGGGGGCGGGACCCGCAGGCTGGTTTGGGCTGCGGCCCTGGGCCTCAGCGTCCCCCGACCCCTGTGTCCCCTAACCACGGCCTCTCAGCTGCGAGCCCCAGGCATCGCCTTCTCCCCTGCAGGAGCTGCGGCCAGGCTTGCGTCCGGGAGCGCGAGGGCTCCTGGGAAGGAGATCTGGCTGGGCAGGGTTGCCTGAGGTTCACCCACAGCCTCCCACACATCCCAGGTCAGCCCCGCCTCCTCTGAAGAGGGACAGGAAACTCCCCGGAGCGGTGCAGTCTGCAGATTGTCGTCTTCCCTGCCCTGCCTCAGTTTCCCCGACTGTAAAAGCGGAGCGGGGATTTCTTTTGCGTTTGGGTGTGTGGACTTGGAGCCCAGCTCTTGGGCTTGTTCTTGGGGCTGCTACACCTCACACGAAGCCCAGCAAGGTCCTGGCACCCCCGAGTCCTGGAGTGGGGTCTGCGCACCAGTTAGGGTGGGCTAGGGGTCCTGTGCTGCCCGTGGCTACCTCAGGGGCAAGTGGGAGGGTCCCAGTGTGGAGAGATCTGAGACGGGCTCCCTGCACTTCGGGCCTTGGCAGCGCCTCCGTGAAGTGACACGATTATTGCCTCGGGCTGTGGTGCAGCTGAGCGGACACTGCCGGAGACTCCCTGTTCTCTCCCACTACCCCGGCCCCACCCCACCTGGGGAAGCTGAGGCTCAGAGGTGGCATAGCTGGCGGGGGTCCCCGCAGCATCACGCTGGCCCTGTGGAGGCCGAGTTCACGTGTCCTGGGACAGCAGGCCGGGAGCAGCTCCAGCGCAGCTGCCCATCTGGGGTTTTGGTTTCAGTTTCTGGGTCAGTCTTGGCGGCCTGTGTGCGGCCTGCGGTAGCTCAGTACTCAGGTGACCCTGGTCACAGCGTCTGAGGATGGGTCCACAAACCCTGCGGCCGGGTCCCTGGGGTGGAGACTATGGCCCGAGTCAGGGTGGGCCTGGCTCCTCCTCAGCTGTCTGTCACCGGCCGCAGCCAGACCCAGGTGGGTTGCGCTCCGCCGCCACCGCCACTCCCTCACCTGGCAGAGAGGCAGGGCTGGCCCTGGCTCTCCCAGAACCAGGAGGCGCTGAGGGTGCGTGTGGGCAGGGCAGCGGGAGTCCTGGGCCCTGTGCAGGTGGCAGTCAGGGCTCTGTGTCCCTGTCTGGTGCTCCTTTGTGGATCCCCGTGCCAGCCGAGCTGGGATGGGACCTGGGTTTGGGGGCGTCCGGACTCCGAGGCAGCAGTGGGGACAACAGCGGGTGCTGCGGGCTGAGCAGTCTGCATGTGATTGGGAGGGCAAGGCTGGAACCCAGGGGGTGCCCACCATTTCTGAAGGTGAAGGGCAGCCCGTGAGCCAGCTGGGCTCCCTCAGCCAGGGGTGCACGCATGTGTGTGTGCGTGCGTGCGTGCGTGTGCATGCGTGCGTGCCTACGTGCACACCAGCACGCTCTTCACCATGGTACCGTCCTGTGTGGGGTGGAAGGTTAGCAGCCTGGAGCCACGTGATGTCGGGATGGGTGACTCTGATGTCCCCAGTCTGTCCTAGGATAGCAGCCACCGAGCCGAAGGGGCTGCCTAGCACTTGACGCAGAGCCATGTTCTGCCCCCAGACCACACGGGACCTCAAGTCCCATGTGCAGCCAGGCGGGATGACCTGGATACAGAGGCGTTGCTGTGCGTTGTGCAAGTTGGGTGCGCAGTGCTGTCCCTGCCAGTGAAGGGGGAGCTGGGGGACCCAGGGGCCCAAGGACGGCCGCCGGGGAGCTGCTCAGGGGCCCCCAGCAGAGGGCCACCGGGTGTCCTGGTGGCAACTGTGACCACAGGCCAGGAAGCCAGGTTCTGCGGGGTCCCCTGAAGCTGATCTGTGGGGAAGGAAAGACGCAGGCCACGGGGCTGGAGCAGGCAGCACCTGGCCCCACGCGGGGGGCCTTTTGGGTTGCTCTGAGCAGGAGTCACCCCAAAAGCATCACAGAGCCGAGGCAGGGTGGCCCTGGGAGAGAGGCAGGGTAAAAGAAGGCAGAGCCCCCACAATATAGGCGTCAGCTCAGAATGTGAGCACTGATTTGCGGGGACGTGGACAGGAAGTGTCCCCGTGCCATAGCGGCTCGTTGACTTGCAGGGGACAGAGGCACTGACTGCCACTAGTTGTCCTGAGGTGCTATCCTCCTTGTGCGTCTGTGCAGGAGCTTCCTGCACAGCAAGCCCAGGCTGCCTTTATCGGATAGATCTGCTCTGTGTCCTGTGTGGCTGGGGAGTGTGGCCTGTGTGGCTGAGGAGGCTCCAGCCCCTTTCAGATAGTCGCCTGACCCTGGCTGCGTCTGCCTGGAGGGCAGCAGCAGGGAGAATCTACTCTCAGCCCTGCCCCTCCCATGCCAACGTTGTAGATGCCAGTGACGTGGAGGAGAGGCTGTGGATGCAGGTCTGTGATGGGCCTCCAGGGCCACCCACCGACTCATGCCTCCTCCCTAGATACCAAGGCAGCCGTCTGAGGAGACTGAGGGGCCCTGAGGCAGAGGGGGAGCTCATGTGTGTAGGAGCCCATCCTAGCGCCAGCCAGCGGAAGAAGCTTGTTTTTGGGAAGATAGCATCCTTGTCCCCTAAGCTAAGGCAGGTATTGCATCCATAAAACAAGAACAAGGTGCTGTGAACGGGAGGGCGCGAGAGAGCTCCTGCTGGACGTGAGAAGGCCCAGGAAAGCTGGGGAAGAGACCGGAAGGTGAAGGAGAGGGACTCTCCCAGAGGGACAGTGGAGGGATAAAAAGAGGAGGGGTGGAAAGGTAAGAAATGAGGAGAAAAGGCCAGAGGTTCCCACACTCACTGATGGGCACGAAGTTGATTTCCCCCAGAGAGGGCAGAATCCGGGAAATTACCCAGCAGGCACTGAGCCGTGTGCTGCCAGGAGAACCAGCGGGCAGGGGGAGGTCCCGAGCCCTGCTCGGGGCTGGCACAGCTCAGGAGAGGAGTTGAGGGGTTGGGCACCTCTCAACACAGAGGACAGGAAACGCTGCTCCAGGAGTCTGGGAGAAATGCTCCTCCGACAACCCCACACTTAAGCTGGGGACCAGGCGAGAAACAGGTGGGAAAAACATTCAGGCCATGGAACAATCTGCCTCCCACGCTGGCTGCTTCCAGGGAGGCCTCAGCACTGCTGGGCTGGGGCTGGGCCGGCTGAGCATCCCGCCCTGGAAGTTGGTGAAGGCTGGTGCCAGGACATCACGGACAGGAGAGCAGGGAAGGAGGCCCAGGGCCCCTGGACTGAGCCCCGCCAAGCCCTCCCGGAAGCGCGCCCTGCACTCTGGAACCAAGTGCAGGCGGAGACGCTGGCACTAGGGGGAACCAGCAGGAGAGGCAATCATTAACAAGGGGCAGGCCTGGCTCCTGGTCCCCTTGGGTGGTGGGCCACATGCTTTTGGGGAGGCAGTGGGGCACTTCAGCAGTGGCCTTCGGGGATACCTGAGAGGCAGTCCAGGCCTCTCTCAGGTGCTGTTGGGAACGTGCAAGCTCACATGTGCACAGAGGTCTCTAATACAGCACAGCACGGGCAGCCAGCACTCCTGGACCTGCAGTGGTGCCCACAGCCCCAGGGCACTGCTCTTCTGAGGCCCCGGGTCCCAAGCAGAAGGCCCAGGCCTGGGGGCGTGGCTGGCAAGAGCCGTCTCACCTGACAGCTCACCTGACAGGTTCCTCTTTGGGCACCTTCAGGACTTTGCCCCCTGTTGGAGACGTCGCTGCCCACTATGGCCTCACCACCTGTGCCAGCCAGGCTGGAACACTGACTCAGAGGAAGCCGTCAGACATGGCTTGTGGGAGGCGGGGTGCAGGCCTGTGTGGGCCCCGTGGAACCCCGTAGCATGCCCCAGGTAGACAGACTGAAAGCACTGCTCAGGGGTACAGTGTCCCCGCCCCACCCTGGGGTGCTCACAGCCTGAGTCTCAGTGCATGGGTTTCTTTCCAGGCCTGGGTAAGCAGCAGACACGGTCAGGAGGGTGTGTGACCTCGGGCAGCCCACGCCTGGCCAACATCACTGTCACAGATAGTCCTGGAGGAGGCCCGTTGTGCCTGCCTGTGATTGGGAATGTCCTCAGGAATGTCTTCAGGAATGTGCCTCCCGTGGGGGGCTCAGGCTGGGGGCTGTCCCTCCGCCTGCCACCAGCCACCACCGGAGCTTTCCTTCCTTTCCCAGGATGGTTTTAGCAGGGATCTCCTGTCCTGGGGGAGCGGGGTGGCCAGTCAACCTGCTCCCCAATCATTGCTGGACAGATGCAGGCTCCAGGCCTGGACGAGCCCACCTGGTGGCTCAACAGTAAGTGGGGCTCTGCAGGACCCAGATGGCCCTCAACACCAGAGAGCTGGTCTCCCCTGCCTTGGGGTCCCGGGAGCCACGTTAGGGTTGAAACTCATGGCTGTGGAGTTCACTGTTTTCGAGTTCAAATCTGACCTGTGATTGATTTTTTTAAATGCCCGTTTCTGACTTGATCTTTCTCATCTACAGATGTGCGTGCAGGGCGACTGGATTTTCCTTTTAGGAAGTGGAGCGCTGACCTCTTGCCTTTTGGGGTGAAGTTAGCTCCGGTGTAGTGCTGTTTGGTAGTCTGAAGAGACCTTCAGGGCCAGGTCCGCAGTACAATGATGTTCTTAGCATAGCTATTATTTGCGATCCGATCGTCAGCCTGGGTTTGGGTCTGTCCCCGTGTCCTCTGTGCTTGTGTGTCTGCTTACGTGGACTGCAGGCTCTTACTTGGCTTCAGTCACATGTGTCTCCTTTTCAGTGGCTTTCTCAGCTGGGGCCTATTGGGGTTTATTTAGAATTGTGTTAAGTCAACACTCTGCATTTGACTTCTTTAGTCTGGAGTTAAATATTTAACTTCTGGACTCTGGCATGGTAGAGGGAAGCCCGAGTGAACTGCTTCCCAGATCCCCAGGAAAAATGACTAGGAACGTGGCCTCCCGGTACTGAGCCCGGCACCGAGCCATGGGTCCCTGCGCCGAGCTTCTTGTCATTTCGTCCCATTCAAGGGCAGGGCAGGTACAAAGCTTCTGGGGAGGGGTCTCCATGCACTTAAAATAAAGCAAGAAATCATTTTTCTTCATGGGCCCCTTGAGGACTCCTCAGTCCTGTGTGAGGGGCAGAGCTGGTCTGGGGCGCAGCAGGTCCTCAGCCCACAACCCCATTACAAAAGCTTCTTCCCTGTGGGACAGTGCAGGCTCCTCATAGCGCCCCCTGGAGGTAGGTCGTGCTTTCCTGCGCCCCACTTACAGATCCAGGAACTGGGATAGCTGGTGTCCCGTGCTCATTGAGAAGGAAATTGTGGGGGACCCTGAGCATCAGAGGGACAGGGTGAGAGCCATGGGGACAGACATCAGAGTGACCAGTCAGTGGCTTGGAGCTCGTGGTCAGGAGCTGGGACGTGGCCTGGCTCGCCCAGGGTGTGCGAGGCCCCTGCCCTGGCTGGGTGTGCACTGTCACATTCCCAGCTGTCCGGGGCTTCCTCAGTGCATGCGCTTTGCAGTCATGTGGCTGTGAAGTGCCACACTGCAGCCCACGCCGAGCCCACAGGGCTGCCTGGAGGGACAGGCATTCCCCACCACCCGCACTCTGTCTCTCCCATAGCCAAAGCCAGTCTTGGGACTGCACTGACCCTAGGGGACAGAAGCTTTGTGCCAAGAGGAGGACGTGACACTGTCACTGCAGGGCCACAGAACAGTGGACAAAGGACACCAGCTGCCACGGGTCAAGGGCCAGGGCTTGCAGGGGCGGAGGACTGGGGGGCAGTGGCAGGTGTGGAGCTCTGACCCTGCACCAGGAAGGCATCCTGGGGCTCTGACATGGGGTCAGAGCTCAGCCAACACCTATGTCCCTGGCAGCTTTCATGGCAGCTGGGGTCCTGGCTTGGGCAGGTGTCCTGTGAGGGAGGGACAGCTGCATTCCAAGTCAGAAATGCGGGAAGTGAAAGCCCTGGGGGAAGTTTCACAGGCAGCCAGCGTAGCCGGGGAAGTCAGACGGGCCTGGGCGCAGGTCCCGGCCCCCCACAGCCTGCACCTCCTGGGAGTGGGCGCTCAGGGGTCTGTTGAGTAAGGCAGGGCTGGGGGCAGTGCCATGTCCTCTGACACCAACCCCTGGACAGGTCCCTAGGACAGCATAGTGTCCCCATGGGGGCCACGAGGAAATAGTTCCAGGAGGCCCTGTGGCCACCAGGTGTCCAGGCAGCAGTGAGGGACAGAGCCATGATTCTTCTGGTCCTAGGCTACAGGACCCTGGGGCCCAGGCACCCAGATGGCACTGCCTGCCCCTGCTGCGCACTGCAGAGGAAGCCGGGTGGCCTCTGAGGTCCAGCCCAGCCCCTGGCTGTACCTGTCTGGCCCCTCTAAGCTCAGAAACCAGCATCTAGCCTTGTCCAGGCTGGGATGAGGTGCCAGCAGGTGCCAGGCTCTCCCTGGTTGTCCCTGAGGACTCTTGGCGACCAGGGCTGTGTGCACTGTATGCTGGGGTCTGTACAGGGCTCTGTGCCATGACAGATGCTCAGGCACAGGGGAGGAGGGGCTGCAGGCATGGGGGCCTGGGACGAGGCCTTCGTGCACCCCTCCCCACCTCTGTCCTTCTCTGCCCCCAGGCTCCTGCAGCCGCCCCACAGCATGTCCCAGAGGCACTCCGACAGCTCCTTGGAGGAGAAGCTGCTGGAATACCGCTTCCATGCGGAGCTGCAGCTGGATGCCAACGGCAACCCCAAACCTAAGCTCCCCATTGTCCGGGGCTCCCTGCATTCCAAGACCAATGCTGCCTTTGAGCCAGAGTCCCCGGCACCCTTGCCGTTGCCCACGGAGGACAGGGCGCCGCGGGCCATCGTCCTGAGCACGCAGAGCCCCGCCGCCCTCAAGATGGGCACTCAGCAGCTCATCCCCCGGAGCCTGGCTGCGGCCAGCAAGGCCAAGACCCCAGCCCGCCACCAGAGCTTCGGGGCAGCTGTGCTCAGCAAGGAGGCCGCCAGGCGGGACCCCCAGCTCCTCTCAGCCCCCAGCTTCTCCTTGGATGACATGGACATGGACCTGGGCCCAGGGGGGCCACTGAGTCGGAACCGACGGAACCAGTCTTACCGGGCAGCCGTAAAGGGTGCGGGGTCTCTGAGCGGCAAGGGGAACTGTAGCCAGCTGAGCCCTAAACTCCAGACACTGGCTGAGGAGCCCAGCCAGCCTGCAACCCATGGCCCAGCCAAAAACAAGGTAGAGGCCTCGCCCGGACTGCGGGCCCAGGCCAGCCTCAGTCTCCTCACAAGTGGGGAGGGGTCCAATCCGCTCCCCTTCCCGCCTTCTGCTGCTGTGTGCAAGCCTTGATACGCACATGGCACCGGCGGCCCAAACCTAGGTGAGGGTGTGGGCACCCCTTGTACCATCTCACAGATGGGAGGCAGCTGAGATGTGGACAGGTTAGCCCTGGAGCCCCCACCCAGCAGAAAGCCCCCCCTGGGGCCTGGGAGCCAGGAGCTGCCGTACGTACCCCAGTGAGGTCCGAGCATCTCTGTGCTCTTTCCTGGCCTTCTTCTGGGGCTAGGTGGGCAGCTGCCCTTCTCTACTCAGGTCACTGCGGCCCCCGGGGACAGTGCCTCTTGCTGTCTAAGTCACCGTCCCCTGCAGGGGGAGAGTGTGTCATAGTGGGCCCAGGCTGGCCAGTGCAGGACTTCAAGGTCCCCAGAACCCCAACCTGTGTGCTCTGCTTCCTGGTCCCCTGTCCCATCCAGCCCTGTCTAGCTGTATCACTGAAAGCTTGGGTGTCCCCAGGCAGCTGCCCGTGGGGTAGAGTGAGCCTCAAAGCTGTGCCACCCCAGCAAGTCCCTGCCACCCTGAGCTCAGCTCCCCGGTGCAGTGGAGAGGCCTCTCAGGCAGAGCCTGGCCCCAGGGCAGGGCAGGGCCGGGCTGGGGTCCAGGGCGCCCCTGTTGGCTCCAGCATCTGCCCCAGGAGCCCCTTGTTTCCTGGCTCCCAGCTCCAAGAGGTGTGCAAGCCCCAGTGAGGTGACGGCCACCACTGTATGGGGACTGAGGGTGGTAGAGGCAGGTCCCTCTGCCCCACAGCCAACGCTGCCCTGGACCCCAGCTGCCCCACCAGGGCTGGACCTTCGGAGGTCTGGATCCTGCACCCAGCATCTTTTCCTGACATTCAGCCCCAGGGCAGAGGGGTGCAGAGGAGGAGGTCGGGCGAAGGCAGAGTCTGGGGGTGTAGGATGCAGGGGGCAGAAGAGGGCCACACCTTCCCAGCCAGCAGGGAGTTCTCAGGCCCCAGCTGGTTCTGAGAAACCAGCGCTGCCTTCCTGGAATCCACACTGGTGCGCCGGCAAGGCTGCTGTGTCCCAGCCGAGAAGTGGGGCTCCAAGAGCTCTGGCCCCCATTGCCTCCACCTGTCCCTGCTTCAGCTTGTGGGGGCCCTGACTGGCACCAGGGGCCAGATGGTAACTCCCCATCCCGAGGTCCCGCAGCACATGCCCACCCCAGCATTACACACAGTACCCCCTCCTCCTCGTCCTGGCCTCTGCTTGGCAGGTCTGGGGCCCTCATGAGTGTCACCAGGCACCTGTGTGTGAGGGAAAAGCCCCCCGCTGGGCCTGGTCTTACACAATGGGGATGGGGCCACTGGGCCCCCAGGTGACACAGGTGCTGCAGACCCCACCCCCGCCCACCGGCTGATGTCTGTCTCTTTTGCACAGAGGACACTGGGCCGGAAGCGTGCGAACAAGGGCTCCTTTAAGGACGGTGAGCAGCCACGCAGCAAGGGCTGGGGTCTGGTCGGTGGCTGGGAAGATGGTGGTCTGGCTCCCTGGGGCCCTCCGGGGCCGATCTTTTCCTGGGCTCCCGTGAGACCCCAGTGACGGGACACGCTGAGCCCCCAGAAGGCCCAAGGCCAGGTCAGGGCGCAGCCCCAGGCGTAGACATCCACGTCACCCGCTCTGTTCAGAGCTGGCGTTGACCTTCCCTGTGACAACCGCAGGGACTGTCCAGGGGGGCCCCAGGGGCCAGGGCGAGGTGGGGCTAGCCACTGGTGT
>PVKN010042190.1:0-10419 GCA_004027915.1 Capromys pilorides
TTTTGTCCAGTCTGTTTGTGGGTATGCCATGCCTGAGGCGTTCAAGGCCAGATGTATATCTGACCTATTGTTACAAATCTCTAGAAAAGGAAATTCCGCAACTGCCATTGGCTATTCTTTCTGCTTGGAAGGAGTTTTTTGTAATGTAACCTGAATAACAACTCTTGCTGTAACTAAAGCTGATTAGGTCTCTTTTGCTTTGAGGGGATAGCAAACAGTTTATTCTCTTGATGTTGAGGTTTGGAGCATGAGTGAGAATCTATGCTTCCTTTCCCTGTAAGGGCCATGTGGACCCTTCTTCCTTATCCCACCGATGCCTTGGTATCACTGTGAACATCTGGAGAAACAGAAACAGGAAATCAACTAATTTCTTCCCAAACTAGGAGCACATTTGGGTCAGAAAAGCCAGGGTAGTCATTAGCGTGGTAGACGGCACTCATGCCCCGCATACCTTGGTGAAGACTATTATTTTACTCAGAGCCCTAAGGAGTGATGATGTTTCAAACCCTGATTCAAAGAGCTTTGAATGCCGTTGCCCCTGGTAATGCCTTTAGTTTGATGTTTTCAGATGTTTTTCTCAGGTTCTGAGGGCATTGGAATTCATCCTCCATGGGTGTTGCCATGAAAATATTACCAGGAGTTTAACAGTGGGCTGGAGGTGGGCCTGGTGCACGTGTGTGTGTGCTCACTCGGAGCTGCACTTAACTTCTCCCTATATGCACCACCCTTATTAGGCCAGACCACGGCTTATACCCTTGTGAAGAAAACTCAGACTTGTGGTTTGCATTTGGGCTCCTGAGGCAATAAAGGAAAATCGTAAGGTCGAGCAAGGTCTTTTCAATTAGAGACTCCTTCATTCTCAACATCTAAAGCTTTAAATGGTTAAGAGTCAGTGGGAAAAGTTTATGGGTGCGCGGTCCATCTGCTGTGCTTTACGTGCTTTTCTGAAATCAAAGCTTAAGGCTTAGAAGGAAGCCACCTCCTACAACAGGAAATGAGACCTTTGCCGCAGAGTGGCTGGAGGCCCTGGGAGAGTGTGACTGGGACAGCTGAAATGGACTGGAGTTGCGGGAACTTTGCTCATGTGTGATGTGAGCCATATTAGAATAGTTATCCTCAGCCCTGTTCAGTCAAGAAAGGGTTGGATCAGGTCAGGTGAAAGAAACTTGTGCTTTTTGAACCCCTTTATGGAGCATGCTTTTCCATGTTGTTTCCTTTCTCTAGAACAGTGTCCCTCACATACTCTTGGCCCTGACCTGGCTAGACTACAGTTCCCAGCATGCCAGGCACTCCCACGCCCCACCTTGAAAGGTGTGCCCCTTTGGCTCCTGACAAGCCCCTGGTCTGGATATTATTATTATTGTTGTTGTTGTTGTATTTGGTATAGAGTTTCACTACACAGATCAGACTTGTAGTGATCCTCCTGGTTTCAGCCTCCCCAGAGCTGCGATGATGGGCATGTGCTGCAACGCCCAGTCTCAGTGGCCAGCTCAGCACGCCCAAGGGGTGGAGGGAAGCTGGTGTGGCATGTGGTGCCAGGGATTGAACTCTAGTCCCTGCATTTGCCTAAGCAGGCACTTCATCCACTGAGCTGTCTCGCTAGCCCCTGAGTCTGGATTTTAGATGCCCCTGCCCTGTACCCCTATTTCGACACAGTCACATCTTGTCATTGTTGTTTCCTCATCACCATTTCCTGGAATCCCCCAACAATATGAGAGCAACATCTGGGTCTGGTTGCTGTGTCCTCAGTACTCAGCTCGATGCATGGTGTCGCTAAATAGACTTACGAATGAAAGAATGTAAGAGCCCTACGATGTCCTGATATTATATCTTTAAAAAGATTTCTTGTCATGGTACCAATTGCTTCGCAAGGGATATAAGTTTTTTTTAATATACATATCTTTTTCATATATACATGTGTGTGTGTGTGTGTGTGTGAGAGAGAGAGAGAGAGAGAGAGAGATGGTGTATGTGGACAGGTGCATGCGCGCGCGCACACACACATACACATACACACATACACACACACACACACACACACACACACACACACACAGAGGAAACTCCCTGCCAAACTCCCTGCAGAATGAACATCAGCAAAATTTAAAAATAATCAAAATTAAAGATAGCAAACAAAATAGCTACCCTAAATATATGAGTTGTCTTCCCCCATGAAGTTCTCTCATCCAGGATTATATCCTTTTAGCAGAACAGGAATGATTGTAGGACGTTTGTCTAAGCCGGATCTAAGCCACGCCTCTGAGAACTTTCAGCCTAATCTTTGTGCAAAGTTGGGGAGAGGTGGAGGAGGTACCACACTTACCTGGCAGAGCACGCAAGCTGCAGGTGTAGATCTTCAGGAAGTGCCTGTTTCCCATGGGGAGGCGAATGGGTCTAGACATAGTGACCAACTGAAGACACCCCAAAGAAGTGGGAGACTGGTAGAGGCAGAGGTGTATTTCATAGTCACTAACTAACTGTTAGGGTAGGAGGCTCGTCAAAGGCTGTACCTCAGATCTTCTGAAGCAGGAAACTTCTCCCAGCATCAATGCTAGCTGAGGAGTCAGCCTCAGCACCCACCACTCCTAGCAGGCCTTGTGGACATTGTGCCTGTTCTTTGTAGGAGACAGCCTTGCTTCCCATCAGAGGATGCCGGGAGCTCGACAACCAGATAATGTCACACAGCCGTGTAAACCTGACTGCCTCAAGAGTAGCACTCCCCTCCCTGAGTTCGAGAGGAAAATGGCCATGAGGCTGACAGTGCTGATTCCATGAAGCACTCCGAGATTACTGACTGAATCTGTGCTTCCTGATCCCGGATTATTCCCAGTAAATTACACATTCCTCACGTTGGAGTAGGGCAAAAAGTCAGTGGTGTGCATACCAGGAATTGTCCTGAAGGCCACAGGCAATTTCCTGGCACCTTATGTCTTTACCACACAGCCCCTAGTCCTTAAATTCCTCTTAGAAACAGCAGGAAAGATGATGTGAGCATTCAGCAACAGAGGATGGCTATGTGATAGGTCAGAAAGAAGGTAGCCCTCTGACCCAACCTGCAGACAGCATCTCTTCCTCAGTCATCCCCAATGCTCTCCCATGGTTAGGAATGTACTAAAGAAGCCTCCATGGAAATGAGAGCAGCCAGCCACCATCAGGTCTCTTTCAGAGTCTGCTCCTCTGCCTGAGCCTCTGGTCACCAGAGGGAAGGAGATGGCACACGTGGTGCCGTGTGTTGAACTCAGCTTCTCAAGTCTCAGGTTCTTAGCGTCCATCCTCTACATTTATTTTCATTTGTGTGATCTGAATGCACATTTGAAGGAGAGTTTTGAAAGCACACAAAAGGAAGTGTATGTTAGCAACAGTGAGCGCATGCTAGGGAGGCTGAGGAGCCGTATGTGAGACAGTGGAATCTGCACAGGCAGGACCTGGGCTCTTTCTCTGGGGCTTCTTAAGAATAGAATGGATTTCCACCAGCATGGAAAGACCAATGTGCGGCCCTTCCTTGTGAAGCTTGCTGGAGGTCGCAGTACCAGAGGCCTCGCTAGCTGACAAGGAGACAGCCCCGCAGAGAAAACAAACAAGTGCCTGCCACTCCACAGACTGCCTCGTCTTACCTCTTCTCCTGTCACTTAGATGAGGAAATGTTTTGATGATCCACTGGCAGGATTTCTTCCCTTTGATAAGAAAGCTTTCCACGACTGAGTTCTGTCAGAGTTCCGCCACTACAAACACATGACTGGGTGTTTGCTTAGGCAACTGTCCCATGGGAAGGCTGTTCTGAGTCCCACATCCCCTGACAGAGGATGACATCATCTCCCCTCTCTGCCTCAGTTTCCCAATGGTCACTGGCAAGACATGTGCAACTGCCCTTTCTTGTAAAATAGAGGAGCAAAATGTCCTCATGGTGTTGAAAAGGGGTCAAACTTGCTATTCAGTGCTCTCCAGAATTCAGGAGAATAGGGACATCATTGCTGGCATTATACAGAATTCCTGATCTTGAAAATGCCACAGAGACAGAAGGAAGCACAGAACAGATCTTATGGGACGGTAGCCCTTGGCCCCAGGTTGCATTGAGCATTTCAGATGTGGTCCATGCAGATTAAGATGTATTATTAGAATAAAATAGACACCGTTTTGAAATATAGACTTGCTTATTAATGACTCATGTACTGATTCCAGATTGAGATGGTAATATTTTGGATATCTGAGGTTCAAGAAAATATATAATTAAATGGGCCTCACCCCTTTTCCTTATTCAGTACAGCTATTAAAAATTAAAACTTTTCTACCAGCCTTCCTTTGTGGCTCCCTTTGTATTTCTGTTACTTGGCTATCTCTAAAGGATAAAGAAAGTTATCTGAACAGGAGAAAAAAATTGTGAACATAATAGTATTCCTTAGATTTTATACTGGTTGTCTGGTATAATAATAAGAATGTGTTGCAATTCTTTTTAAAGTTTGTACAGAGCTGATCAGACTCAGTACTCACTGTGACTGTAAAGTTGAGTCTATCTTGAGTGAGCAAATAGAAATTTAGAAAGCTTCAATAATGTGCCCTAGGTTGCTAGGTAGTTGAGTGGAGCACATACAGTTTGAACACAGAGCTTCCGGTACGGTCTGCGCCCTGTCTTTGGTGTGGCAGCAGGTGTGTGATGAAACCTGCGCCCCCATGCAGTTCTCTTGTACCATGGCTGCCCCAACCCCACTGCCTAGTGATGGGCATGGAAGACTTTGAACCTTACTTCAGATCTGCAACTACAGATGGGTTTCCCTGGCCATCTGCTGGCTTTGGACTCAGTTCCTCGTCTGTCTAGTAAAGGTTTAAACAGGTGGGACTGGAAGATACAGGATTTTCACCCCTGGTCAGCCTCAGGTGATCAGGTATGGGAAGATCTCGAAGGGCGGTAGATGGGGTAACTGTTCCTGCCCCAACACCGTCATCTTCCTGGCAGTGATGCTGCTGCTAGTTCATCGTAAACGTGAAATAAGTTAACAGGTGATGTGAAGGCAGCAGCAGTGAGACTGTAGTAAATAGCCTGGCCTACTGCGGGCTGGACAAAAGCCCTTATGATGTTTAAAGTAGCTAGAGCAGTAACAGTGCAACACTGAATAAATGAACAGACGCGGGCTGTCTGCACACTCCCAGCACACACCTACCCCAAGCCCAGCCATTTCTGTGGCTCATAAAATTCTGCTCTAAAAATGCAAAGGATTATTTGCTACCAAGGAAACCAGGGATTCCCCCAAAGCACATGTAGCCAAGAAAGAAGAGTCTATTCCCCATCTTCTCAGCTGAGCGGGGTGGGCAGCTGGCTCATCATGATTTGCTGGCCGGGCCGTCCTCGGAGTGCACGCCTGTCGGCCATCTGTTCTGTCTGCACCCTGTTCACCAGAAGTTCCCATCTCAGCCAAGGGCGAAGGAGCTGTGCACACAGCCTGGGTCAGACAGAGAGACTCAGCACTGTGCACCCTCTGCCCTTGCCCTCCAGGACCCTGGGCTGCCTCCTCTAAGAGCCACAGCGGAGTCAGGCAGCACCTCATTGGGTGGACCTCAAATGTCAGCACCACTGCCATTGCCTTTCTTAGCTGCCTCTCCACAGGGCTGGGCATGCCACCAAATGAGCAAAACAGATGTCTTCTCAGGCCCTGGGGGTGGCTGCTGATATAACACTTTATGGGCACAGGGTGAAGCAAATAAATGTTCAGATGTAGAATGCAGACAGATTGCGTGATGGCGACTATATGAAATCAGAAGTCCATTTAATGGTGTGGAGGAATAGGAAACAGTTCCTAAAGTACCCCCATGGGGAACACAATCAGGTGAAGAGTTTCCCAAGATGGGAGGCATGAGACTCTGTCTGCGCCCCTTCCATGGAGAACCCGGAGGGCTCTCTGTGCTGCTGAAAACAAAGGCAAGTCCCTGCCTCTCTCAGGGACTACAAGCAGGGTCAAGAGTCTGGACACAGCAGATTGATGCGGCATCTGGGGACCTCCCCTAGCTCCAGAGCCAGACAGGTCAGTCAGGCCCAGAGCAAGGGAGGAAGGAGCCCCTCCCCTCCCTGAATCCCCACATCTCCAGCTCCTGGCAGACCAGTCCAGGCTGCTGGTTGCCTAGCAACGCTCCTCTGCTCCCCTCCCCCACGCCTCCTCCTTCCACACACATTCCCATTTCTGCGCCCCATTTCCCCTTGATGCAAATGTTAATGCCTTATGAAATGCATTTTCTGGAACCGCTGGAAAACGCCAATATTTGACTAACTTCGTCCCACAAAAAAAAAAAAATGATTTCCTGTGGATCAAGCCAAATGTAAAAGGTGGGAGGAAAGGAGGAGAATGACACAGGACAGCTCCTGCTCCTTCACCAGTGGGTGACGCTCTGGAAAGTTGCTTTTTATGGTTTTGCTTTTATTTCTTGTTTTCCTGATGAGTTTTTTTTTTTTCTGTGATCCCTTTGCAAACCCATTTCCACGCATTCTCTAAGGCAGTGCGGGGAGCAATCATGTGCAGGTGAAGAGCCTCAAGGGGCTCAAAATGTGAGTGAAGGACACAAACACACCTGTACACACACACACTCAGTTTCGTTCTTTGTCATTTTTGTTCGCTTGTTTTTTGTTTTTTTTTTTTTTTGTTCTTGTTAGTACTGGGGATGAAACCCAGGGCTTCCATGCTGAGCTACATTATCCCCAACCTGTTTTTTGTTATTTTGTATTTTGAGACAGAATCCTGCTAAGTTGCCCATGCTAGACTTGAACTTGGGATCCTCCTGCCTCATCCTTCCAGAGTGCTGGCATTGTTATAGGTGTGCAGCTCATGGCCAGCTGCACACAAATTCTGGGGAGCATTAGGAAATGCAGAGAGATCTGGCCTCTTATGTAAGCAAAGCAAGTATTGGGACTGGGACCTGAGCCCACACACCTGGAGCTGGTGTGGCTCGCAGGTGGATTAAGAGGTGTATGTTACCAGTGCGCCTTTATTTGGTTAAGAATGTGTTCTGTGCCTCCCACTATACAATGCAGGTCCAGCTATACTCCCTTGGGTTAAGTCTGTGTCCAGTGGGGACAAGTAATTGTTGAGGCTGTGCACAGGATGAGTCCGTGGGTGGCAGAAAAAGGCTGAGAGTTGTTGCTGGTTCTGTGGGGCAAGAGCAGCTCCCTGCTGGCAACCCAGACGTCATCCTCTCTTATAAGCAAAGTCCAGGACCAGGAAGACGGATATGAATGGATGCTTTCTGGCACCTCTGAAGCCCAAAGAAGGAAGGCAGGAGGGCTGCTAGGGCTGCTGCAAGGATCTAAAGCAGTGAGGCCCAGAACAGTGAGGAAGAGACAGGAAGGTTAGGAAGTCCCTGCTGCCACCCTCACAGACACTGTGCAGCCCTGGACTGGCTCTGGAGTCCTGCACCCTCTCTCACTTCACTCAGAAGTAACAGTGAGTGGAAGATTTCCAGGTCTCGCCACAGCCCAGGCCCAGCCTCCAGCTGGCTCTGCTCTCTGCCTCAGCCCATCAGCACAGCAGTGGATTCATGGGCCAGTCTCAGCCCACCAGCCCCTGCACAGCCAGACTGCAGCGCGATGCACTCACTCTCTGCAGCTACCCAGCCCTAATCTTACCCATTTTATGCTATCGAGGGAGCGGCCTTCCCTCCCCATCTCCAGTGCATACCCCAGGGTATGCATTTACAATACTCTCAGAGGCTCCAGTGACTCCACCCTGCGCCCTCATCCTGTGTGTCCAGCTATGCCCTGTGTGTCCTATACTGCACAACCACATTGCTCTTTCTGAACTGTTGCCTTCTCACACATCTCTGCCCAAAAGTTGCCATGGCTCACCCGATTTGAATTTGTGTTTGACTCAGAAAAATATGCCAGTGTCCTGCTTACAAGAGACAGTATCAGAGGTACACAGTCAGTGCTGCCTACTCCCTGCTCTCTGTGGTTCTAGTGGCCACACTGAACTTTACAATTGCAGAGAACTGGACAAGAGTAATGGACAAAAGCAACTACCGACCCCTACTGCACTCTTAGAGTGATGGTTCTCAAATTTCTCTTAGCTGCAAAATCCTTCAGCTGCTACCATGCAAATAGAGGTGCTCAGAGCTCCACTCCCTGGTCCCTCATGGCTGTCAGGGAGCAGCCTCAGCAGACAGCTGTGAATTTAGAAAGCACTCTTTTATGCAGACACCAGAGGCTAGAAACTGTAAGTGTCCTTTATTTGATGTGAGCAAACACATTGCTGAATAGCTCAATGTGAAATGAGCTTTAATTATGCAAGTCATCTTTTAAATGCTTTCAGAAATGATACGGCTTGGTGATTAATCAGCACATCACTTAACTGAACTAAGATTTGTTCCACGCTCTGCTCTAAGGGCTTCAGGTGTGCTGAGTCATCTAACCAGCCCCACGATAGGAAGGCAGGTAACTGCTAGTGTCTCTGTTTTCCAGACAAAGGCTGGGAGCCTAGGGAGGCTAAGGAGCTTATGCAGGATTGCATAGATGGTGAGGATAGAAACCTGACCCAAAACCAGGTAACCTGGCTCTGCAGCAAGAGTAGACTCCAGTGTGCTGTGCATTGTAGGCTCTGGTGGCTTGTCTTTAAAACCTGACTCGCACACTTAGCAGCGTCGTGGCCATGACTTACTGCATTGCTTCTTTGAGCTTCAGTGTCCATCTTCCTCTACAACAGACAAGAGCCACCTCTAGTCCTACACTGGTCTTATCTGTAAGTTGTTGCTGATCCTGCCTTGTACTCTTGTCATTAGGATGGAGTGAATTCGAATAGGCAGAGCACTCAGGGGGCCCCTGGCCCTGGGCAGGCTTCTCCTACCTGGAGTCTGAAGTTTAGGCTGGATGTCCCAGGAGGGAGAGCATCTGGGTCATCATTGGCCTTTGCTGCCTCATCTGTAGAATGGGACCTCTAACCACCTTGGCTCTGAGTAACAGCATTTAGGATGCTAAGAAATGCCTCTTGATTTGCAAGCCTACTATTTGCAGTAATTTTGTCGACTATGTGCTTGTGTGAACAGGTAATGGAGTATTCATAGAATTTAGTGAGAGTTTATTTGACAAGTGATGGGTAGACAGTCAGTCCTTCAGGGATGTTGCAGCTACCTGGGCATCCATCTCCTGGTCTTTTCATGAACACTAGCTACCACTGCTCATCCTGCAAGTGTACACCAACGTCATGGAGTGACAGGTGGGACACTGTGTACATGTATTTACTTAGAGATCAGATGACCTTCCAGAGAAGTGGGTTAAGGTTTGTGCTCCAGTTATGTCAAAGCATGTTAACCATGCATCACTCTCAGGGGTGGAATAGGAAAAAGTAATTTCGATGGTTGTGTCACAGTATTAGACACCTAACCTTTCATGTGTTATACTGAATGATACTAAAGTACAGCTACAGACAAGTGGGTGCCCTGGCTGTGCTTTGCGGGGAGGTGAGAAGGAAAGGCACGTACCGCCCTTTATGAGCAGGCTAAAGATTGTGTTTCTCAGTGCATCACTCCCAGACCCACGTGACCACCAGTTCCAGCAGGAACTGCGGTTCCCAGTGGGGGCTGCACCTCTTGCAGAGGTGACAGTGTGCTGGCCAGATTCTGTACCCCAGTGGGACACACAGAATCTTCTCTGCTCCAAAGAACTTATAACCAAAACCAGGTCTGCAGGAATCCCAGGAACCTGTTGATTCCATGAAGAGCCACACTCTTCATGGGGTGCTGTGAGGGTGGCCATGGAGCAGTACAGTGACTCCTGGTTTTAAGCTGTTGCTAGATCTCCAGACATATTGCTGCAGTAAAGCAGGCCATATGTTGGTGTCATAAACCCTTTCCTCCACTGTGGCCTGCCTTATTCATAAAATAGCAAAGCGTATCAGCAGACTAGTATCTGTATATTGGATTCAAAGGCCTTTTGGAATTGTAATAGCCTTCAGAGTGCCTCAGTATTCCTTTTCACTTTACCATGTGTGAGTAACAGAATTGAATTGTAGGCAGATACTTGCCTTTCACTCCTATGTGAGGATGAAACCAGGAGAGAGTGTGATAAGGAAGTGCCTTCAGCACAGAGATGGTCTGTCAGGCACACGAATGCACACTCTCACGAATACTCAAATGCTGGTGTACTCATAATCACACAAGCATGCACTGTTGTACACACATGCACATACATACACATGAACATATGCACAGGTGCTTGTCCACCCACACACATTCACACGCTCACATATGCTCACTCATATGAACATACATATACACACTATCATGCACACATATATACAACACACATGTGCACATAACACATTCACACACATACTCACACACTCACATGAACACATGTCTACATTTGTGTTACACTGATTCATATACTCACATGAACATGCCGACATACATTAGCATATGACAGACACATGTACATGCTTATACACA
>PVKN010042191.1:0-10424 GCA_004027915.1 Capromys pilorides
ACCTGAATAGCTGCTAATCGGGGATTCCTATTTGTTATGTCTGAGCCCTGACCTCAATAGGGTTAAAGCAGCAGGGTTTCCACAAGCTTCCTTTCTCTCCTCTGAAGTACTCCAAACATAAGAAATCTTTTTAAAGGTATATTATTTCTCTTACTGTTTTCTGCTCTTATTTAATAATTACTTTTATATAACTCCACCAAATGCTGGGAAATTTCACAGGATGCTGGTGTGGTTGTCTCCCTGTAGGTAAACGTCTGAAAGATGCCTTCTGTGTGCAGGACTGAGCAGTGAGATCTGCCAGTGGCATGTTTTCAGGAGAAGCTGCTTCTTTAGTGGTTCAAGACCACAAAGATGGGCAGAGAGAGCAGCCAGAAGCCACAGGGTGTTCTCATCATTGTGTGGGAAGCCACAGGGGTGACAAGGCTTCCAATTGTATTCAACAGCTGTTGACACAAACTATAGAATTCTTTTGGAAAAGAAAGTAAATGTTTCTGGAACATAATTTTTGGGGGCTCATTTTGAAGAGGTCTTGGGAAGGTGTCACTGATGTTTGTGGCTTATGATGCAACTTCTTGCTGTGAGTATGATTGGTAGTCTGTTTTTTAGCCTGTGGACTTTTGCTGTTCACCTTAGGTCTGCGGGCCCAGCTCACTTACCTACCCGGGTAGGCCTCCTGCCTTGCCTCAGTTGATCTTCCTCAGCAGTTTTGAGTTACATGTTCCTTTTTATTTCTTGGTGCCACTTTCCCAGTCTGACATTCTTATTGATTTGTGTATCTGTCTTTCCAGTTGGAATGAACACGTAGATCTTGTTATGTTGGTTCTCTGCTGCATCCAGTTCCAAGAAAGGTGAAAGGGATCTCTCTGTGCTCAGTCAGTATTGGGTGTGAATATACATAGTAGATAGAGATCAGGGCTTTTGGAACACTGTAAGAAAAGAATGGCGAGGCATGAGCTTGGAGTGGTAGGCAGGCATCTCATCACAGTGGCCATGGTAAGGAGCTGAGTTTACTTGAGGATCTGATGTTTGTTGTTTACAACCCAGATTGCTAAAGCTGATTACTGATGGTTTTTCTAATGGAAATTTCCATGATCATATCCTTGAATTGCTGCTTTAGCCTGCATTATATTTCTCTTATGTATCTCTACTGCCATCAGCTTGGCCTTCTTCACCTACTGTGCTTTTTGAGTCCAGCAAAGCAAGATGACTACAGCCAGAATGTCAAGCTTTGATGCTTGTACAAAGTGTTTAGAACTTTGTCACTAAACACTTTGATTTCCCCTTTGAATACCATCTGCTTGATTTAGGCTTTGAGAATGATACTTGCTGAGAGCCTGAATGTTGGGTGGATCAGGGACCCAGATCTCAGCTTCTATTCTTTAAATTATTAGATGTCTTTATTACCAGATGCTTTTACTGTTCTCTGTCTAAGGCTTTGTTGGTTTTCTCGCTTTGATCTCTAGTTCCCCTTTGTCAATACTGTACTTTAAAATTTACTTTCTAGGTAGCAGAATGCCTTAAGTTTCCAGTTTCATGTTGCCTGTGAGGAAGATAAACCACATTTTCCTTTGCATGTGTTGAAGTAAGAACTCTATTGGCGTTATTCCCTGATGAATCTGTTTTTGTGATTAAGATAGTACATAAAACAGAAAGACTGGTGTGTTCACTCTCATTCTGATGTGCATCACTATATATAAATACAGTTATATGCATAAAAAATAAAAGAGGAGTTGTTGTTTCCATTATATTTGATCTTAAATTGGAATTTTAAGAGATAATAATTGAGTGCGGGAAGGAACTAGCAGGTGTCGGCCCAGAGCTTTGGCAGCAGGCAGAAGTATTAAGGTTTGGATAATCCATTCACTTTTTAAAGAAACTTTTATGGACTGTGAAGATTCTGTTTCCTTTTTTAGTGAATTACATTGATTAGCATCAGAAATATGAACATATAGAATGTTGACATATTATTCTAATAAGTCTTCATAAATGTTAGAGATCTGGGATTTTTTTCATCTTCCCTTTTTGACATGAATTGTCCTCTAGCATGTTTCCATGGAATCTCGGCTTTTGTGTATGAAAAGCCATGCATTTTTCCAGATAAATATCTGTTTTTCTGTATTAATTAGATGTCCACATGTGATTTAAAGATATTCTGATAGGACATGTAGGTTAATACGTTTTGTTCCTTTTGGTAGATTGGGCCTTGAGAGAAAGCCATCTTTTCAACCTCCACTTCCCAATTTGTTGTGTGCTCATGATAATGAATGTAATTTTCTTTATGTTTCCTTTTTGGGGTGAAAGCACAGCGCTTTTCAAAAATATGCCAGTCAGATGGATTACTTCCTCCTTTGAAAGATCTCCATGAAAGGAGCTAGATTACCCTGGGTGGGTGCCTGCGTGACTACTTTTTTTTCTTTATCAATCTGTCAGTGACACTGAAATACTTCCCCATAATCTCATTTGTAGATTTGGGATCTTAATCTTCCCTCCAAGAAGGATTAAGGTATTTCCATAAAGCAGAAAGGAGGCTTGCATTTCGTGGGAATCAAGAAGCTGCAAGTGCTTGGTTTCAGAACCACCAGTCTTGCTGGAGCTAAACCTCATGCCCACCCAGTCTAATCCCTTAACCTTTGACTTAACTCCTTTTGTTCCTATTCTTTTAGCTGTAAAATGCAACTAGTAATTTGGATCTGGATTTAAAAGACAGCTATTTCTTTTAACTTTAGTTAAGAATTTTTCCAGTGGTTAAGCTTAATTGACTATATCAATGTTGCTTTGAAATGTTTAATACTACTGCTGTTCACAGCTAACTATTAGCTGAGTGAAGGTAGTGAGCTCTTACTGTTACTCACTCTAGGCCTCCATGCAGATTTGGCCAAGCATTTTGTTCATCCCCTAGCCTTGCATCCCTTAGTTCATCCCCTAGTCTCTCCTACAGCGACTGAGGGGAAATGGGAGCAATTATGAGACCTACACAGACATAGGCACAAAGGCACAGTGCCTCTCATGTATTTACTCACATATGATAGGAACAATGCTACATTCTGGTTTGTACATGTCGTGAACTCTCTTGTTGGATTTAATGGTAGCTTGTGAAGTTTTCCTTGTCCCTTTGAAACACAAAAATTTGAGCATTAAGTCTTATTATTTCAGGCCTTGCTGAGCTTGCAGAGAGAGATGACTAGTATTAGATTACTCCTCAGGTAGGATTTTTCTAATTGCTTTTCATCTCACTGAGTAAAGAACAGAGTCCTTACAGTGGCCTGCAAAGCCCTCCAGGATTTGCTGACCCCAGGTTATTACCTCCCAGCTTCTCCTGATGTTTTTCTTCTTGCCACTGTGTTCTAGGTACACTGACTTTCATTTGGCATTGACAACTTTTATTTAGTGTTGCCAGTGTGCCCCACACTTTCCTACCTTGAGACTTACACTTACTATTTCCTCTGCCTGTCTGTTTTCAGATTTCCATGTGGCTGGCTCCCTTACCTGCTTGAGGTTGTCATTGCATGCCTCCTTTCTGGGAGGCTTCTCTGGTCTGATCGCATGTTTACAGATGCAAGCATTTCCTTAGTACTCCCTGACTTTCCCCTGCTTGCTGTTTCACCATAACGTTGTATATTTTATTTATTTAGCATTTATCCCACCCCAAAAGAACAAAAGATGCTCTAAGGTGAGGAATTAGGTGGAGGGTCTGTTTTTAATATCTGCTATGTCCCTGGGATTTAAAAGCAATCCCAGGCAGATGACAGGTACTCAGAAGCCTTTGACAGCTGAAGACTAGGTAATGTCCTAATGATCTCTGTGTTTGGTCAACTTATACTTTCTCCCTTAGGTAGAAAGTTCTAAAGCAATGCATCTGTAGCTTGCCTTGGTGTTAGCTTAAGGCTGGTAATCATCATCTGTATCATTGAAGGAAGTGTCACACCAACAGGAGCTGGTGCACTGGCAGCACTTGGTGACATCAGTTTGGCACATACATACAACTTTTGTTTTCTGTTCGCCTTCTGGCATCTCTTTCTGCACTTGAGAACTAACCAAGAAATCCATGATAATGAATGTGAAAACATTTTTGAAGTGTAAAATGCTTGACAAATGTTAATTACATTGAGCTTTAGAATCGATTGTTACATAATTTGAAATGGTTAAGTAATTTTCCAGGAAGAAGGGCTCCCTGAGTCAGCAGGCCTTTTTCTGTGTAAATGTCACTCTTCCCCACAGCATAGCTGCTAGCTGAAGTCTAGACTGTCCAAGCCCAGCAAAGTCAAAACTAATTAACCACTAGACCTTAGAAATATACCTTCCTTGTGAGGAAGACTGTTCAGGGTTCAGGTACCAGGTAGCCAAGACAGTATAAGACAAATTCACGTTGTTCTATTTTTGGTCTTGTAAAGACTGTGACTAATTTACTCAGTAGCTTACAACAAAGTCTTTTTTTTTTTTTTTTTTTTTTTGTCTGTCTGACGATGCCTTCAGGGCACACTGGGTGAGGCTTGTAGAGCTGGGATTGAACCCAAATCCCCTGCACCTGACTGCATTTGCCTGAGCAGACCCTTAAACAACTGTGCCAATCCGCAGGCCCCCTAATCTTTATCGTTAATGAAAGCAGGAATTGCATTATATCCCATGACCCTGACCCTGATTTATATATATATATATTATATATATATATAATATATATATAATATATATAAATATATATTTATATATAATATATAAAAATATATATGTATATATACATATATATATATATATATGTATATATTTAATCTAGTAGAGGGTCTACAGGGTTTACAGTGTCTTACTACACTGAACGGACTTGTAGTGATCCTTCCTGTTTTTCAGCCTCTTAAGCACAAGGTTTACAGGCATAAGCCACCACACCCAGCTCAGTGTCCCCTGGGGGCCGGCCTAGCACAGCAGGTTGATGATCAAAGCACAGCAGGCTGGAGATCGAACCCCAGCCTTTTGTCTGCCTGCTTTAATCCACTGAGCTATCTGGCCAGCCCCTGATTATTATATTACTACTAGAAAAATTTTTGGGGTTTATACTGTTGATAAACAAAGGTGGACATTATTTAATTTCAAGGTCTATTATTTTAAAAATGTTTTCCTTTACCCGTCATTTCTTTAAGGTTAGGTCATATAGAAAAGCAAATTAGATAAAATCACACATGTGTACACACACACACACACACACACACACACACTGCATTGTATAAGAACATTTAAGAGCTGTAGCTAGCTCTAAAATCAGATTGGAAACTGCAGATGCCATAGGACATTGCCTGTTTTTGAACTACCAAATTCAAACTGTATTCCTTATTAGAAATGTTACCCTGGGACAGTCTTCTAAATTAGTTAGAACCTCACCTTTTTCCTGTAGGAGAGTAATGAAACTTAGCTTGTAGGGTGAGGGATCAAATGAAATAATTGCTAGAGTGTTTATGTCTGCCTCACAGTAAATACAAAGTTACTGTTAGTTGCTATCATTTTGATGACAATCGTAGTAATAATCAAAGGCAGGGAGAAAATAAGGAATTTTGGAAAAGAATAAAGGGAAAAGACATAGTAGACTGTCTTAGAAGGTTTAATGAGTATATTATAAGGACTGCATTATAATGTATTATGCAATATTATATACTGTGTATTATGCAATTCATATAACATTATTATACACTGTATTTTATGGCCTTCATACTTTCCAGATTACTGTGTGTGGCCAAAGAGAGGTGCCTCTCCGTTTTGTGCCATTGGTGTCAGGATGAGCTGCTTTGGGTGCTCCCATCTCTTCCCTCACTGTTCCTGAGCTTGCCAGTGCCTCTGAGACACCAATTGGTTGCATGAAAATTTAGGCATTTAGTGCAACTGGGCTTTCTTGTGCATAGCAAAAGGCAACCTCCTGAAGCATGCCTGCATTGTTTTCCTTCCCCTCAAACTTGACATGGCAAACTCTGCTTGTTACTGGGGATGTGGCAGGTGAAAGTTTCTCCCATCTCCTCTTGGAGTCTCACTCTAGTGGCAAGATAGACAAGGACAATTTCATGAATGATGATAATTTTTCATTCAGTCAGTACTGGAAAATCAGTGAGGGATTAGAATTTTAGTAAGGGAAATGACCCAGAGCTTTTCTCGATGAACCTTTTAGAGTTCTCAATGATAAAAACAGCCCTGTGTGGCTCCCCTGCTGTAGGTTCACCACCACTGACCTGGAATGTCTAGAAAAACCCTTAAGAGGAAATTAATGTGGTAAGTAGCAGAGAGCTAGATAAAGGGGTCTGTGGGGCTTCCCAGGCAGGAAGATTAGTATGTGGAAGGAAGACACTGATGCTTAAAGGAATTTTTAGCTCACAGGTCAAAAATCAGGGAAGTATGTTGAAGAATGATATTAGCTGGATTATGCAGAATCTTTTGGGAGATACCAAAAGTTTTCTTTTCTTCCTTTTTTATTATTGTAAGATATCAGTAACACAAAGTTTATTATCTAGCTCTATACATAGATAGAGTTCAGTGATATTGATAAAGCTGTATTGTTAACAACCATCACCACCATCCATATCTAGGACTTTTTATCTTGCAAAGCAGAAACTCTGTACCCCTCAACACAACTCCCTGTCCCCTTCTTCTCCCACTCCCTGGCAATTATCATGCTACTTTTTGTTTTTATGATTTTGGCTGCCCCATGTAAATGGAATTAGATAGTATTTATGTTTTTATGACTAGTTTATTTTACTGGGTATTATGTCTCCTATTTATCCATGTTGTGGCATGTATCAAAGCTTTCTTCCTTTTTGAGACTGAACAACAGTTCCTTGTATGTACACACACAGGTTTCTTATCCACCCATCCACGCACCATTAATTCATCCATCCTTTTATGCATACTTGGGTTGCTTCTGCGTTTTTCAGTTCCTATGAATAATGTTGCCATGAAGATGGGTTTATAAATACTTTTCTGGGGCCCAACTTTCTATTCTTTCAAACATATCCAGAAGCAGAATTAGCAGATCATGTGAAAATTCTATGTGTAATCTTTTTAAGACCCATCATACTCCAGGCCAATGATGTTCAACTTGAAGTTTAAAATAGCCAGAAGCCTTTGGTAGAGTTTAAACAAAGAGTAGAGTTGGACTTGCAGAGTGCAGAGTAGAAATGGAGCTGCCTGCACACCCTGACTTTAGAATACCTCTGCCTTAGGCTGCAAGCTGTATGCACAGAAGCACCCTGTCTTCTGTACATTCCTGTATCCTTTTACCTTTTCTTGAAAGAATTTTCAAAACCACATAGTCCTCAAGAAGTGGGCTAAGTCCTTGGTATGCAAAGTGAATTAGTTGAGTTCTGAGCAGAGCTTAATGTCTCCAAAGTCATTTTTACCCATTTGGAATATAGTTTATCCACTCACCAGAAGAGAGAACACATTGCAAGTTATTCATAAAGCTTTGATATCCCTAGATAAAAGTAGTGCAAGCTGGATGAGAATATGTATGACCATCTTTTTTTTCTTAAGTTACAGAAACTATGTCAGCAGTTCTGCATCCTTCTTTATTTTTAATTTATTCTTTCTCAATTCAATAGTGTTTGCTTTTTCATTATTAGAAAATAGTTTTTGGGCTATACCTGCCAACTAAAAATGATATGCCACCACTTTAAGGGGCAACTGCAGCATTTTCATAACATTTCATGCATTGTCAAGCATGCAGCCATATTTCTTATAAGAAGGGAAAGCAACAGGATTTGCCCAGAACAGTAGTCCTCTCCCCTCACTCTTCCTTCTTCCAGCCAAGTAATGTGGTGGTGGTGAGTAATGTAGTGATGAGCCTTTTCCCGCCTCTCATCCCGCCATCCCAGTCTCAAGTATGTAACTTTTCTACATGTACAACTTTGAGTTTTCTGAGGTGGAAACCTCTCATTTAGCAGAAGCTAAACTTACCTGTGATTGGGTGGGAGCAGCTTCGAGCTCTGATCCAGAGGAGAGGGTGGGCTCTGCTGACTTCATTCCTCTCTGCTCCTGCCCTTCCTTAGCTGTGTGTCCTCAGGCACATTACTTTTCAATGCTTCAGTTTCTTCTCTTGTAAAATGGTCATGTCATGAGAGTTTCTGCCCAAAATTGTTCTCATGAAGGATAAAAGTCACTGTAACACAGTACCCACCATAAGCTCTCAATTACTCAAAGCCTGGAGTCTGGCTGCTCATCAGATGACCATTCTCAGGAAGATAATACAGTGTAGTTAATGAGCTGGCATAGTGACTGTCTTAGTTACTCTTCTTTCGTTGCTGGGACAAATACCCGACACCCAAATGAAGGAAGAAAGAGATTTATTTAGCTCACAGTTACTGGAGGTTTCAGTCTATATTCAGCTGGATCCAAGGCAGAGAGGCACAATGCAGAGGCGAGCAGTTCATGGTGGTGGAACAGCAACAAAACAGTGACAGAGGAACCAACCAATCAGGGCAGCAGAGCAACAGTAGTGGGAGTCTGTCTCTTTGTTTCTCTTTATATCACATGTAGGCTCTCTGCCTCAGCATATCCGCCTTAGGCCACACCCATAATCCCAGCAGTACTCAGATCCATAGTCCCATTAGTACTAAAACACATAATCCCAGTGGATCATGAGTCAAATCTCAAACTCCAGAAGTCCTTGCCCCATGATTGCATGAGGCTTTGGTGGGACAACTAGACATGAACCACAACAGTAACACATGCCTATAATCCCAGCACTTGGGAGGCCAAAGCAAAAGGATCATTGAGAGTTCAAGACCAAGCATGGGCAACAAAAATGAGCTCAAGGACCGCATGAACTGCTAACAAAGGAGTGAGCAGTTAATGCTTTTTTTTTTTTCTCTCCTTTTTAATTTTTTACAATTTTTGGACCATTTTTGCTTGCTTATATCTGGTAATCTAAAACAGCACTATGCAATATAGCAACCATTGTTGAATTCATATCATTGTGCTTAGTGAAATTGTATATTGTATATTGTTTCTAATTTTTTTTTTTGCTATTTTTTCTTTTAAAAGATAAAAATAAAAAAGCAATGACACCTCCATGGGGGGGGGGGATTTGATAAGTATGGCCCCACTCAATGCACTCATTTTGGTGTCATGCATTGAGATAGGTTAGAAAAGCTATATTTATAGGTCACATGGGCCTCTTTTTATGAGGACTTTGTTTATCATATAGACTGGTCACACCTCTCCAATTCTGAGTGATATCCAGATAACACACACACACAGTCTGACGTAACTGTGGGGTTGGAGACTCCCTCATCCTTCCAATAATGCACTATGCCTACATCTGAAGTCAGTGAAAAGAACCAGATTAACAACCCAGGAAACTTAAATTTTGCTAGTTAAAACACAAAGAATAGACCTGGCAGCTTCATTTCAAGTGAATCCTACTTGCTCCAGAGCTTAGAGCTTCTCTCAGAAGGTAGCAGTGAGAAAAGTTCAGAGTAGCTCAGTTGCCCACCCATTTTGAGACCTTTGAACCTGAGGCCTACTGGGACCTTCCTGTGTATGGCAGTGTGTTCCAAGGCCGTGGTCCCACCCAGAGTCCTGAGGCACCTCGGAAAAGGGAGCAGTCAGTGTGGAAATGTCTCACAGGGAGAGCTAGGACATACTATTTAGAAGACAAAGCTGGATATGGCTGCCAGTGGTCCAGGTAATGCTAGGGCTGCCCTTTTGGGACGCTGGGCTTCAGCTGCTTTGGGAAGAACTGGCAGGGAGGTGGGCATGTGCAGCTGCTGACGTGGAGGCAGTGTGAGTTTGGTGACTACTTGGACCTTACCTGAGGAGACTCAGCCTGAGGTGCCATACATGCTTATAGGGAGGTAGAAAATGAGTACCCTGTGCTTTGTGCTTCTCAACAAATTTAAAGTTGTTCATGATTAAGAGAAAAAGAATAAAAATAAGAGAAATACACATAGACAGTATCATAGAAGTCCTTGGAATGTAGATGCAGGATAGAGGCCTCCTTGCCCCAGGCGGGGTCAGCTACTTGAGGTTCCTAGGCGGACACCAAGGGAAACCACTGACTCCATTGTGAATAAGTTGGCACTTGCTGTTTACCATCACCCTTCTCTTTACTGCCACCATGACAGTAGTAGCTGTCATTTATTAAGTCATTATTTCCATTCCATGTGATATACTTACATAATCATATTGTATCTGCCCTCCGGCTTTATGAGGTAGGTGTTATTGTTCGCATTTGAGGGAACAGGTTTGAAGAGGTTATGTGACTTTCCTTGCCAGATAGCCAGTTATTTTCCATCTGACCCAAATCAGAGGTGCTACTGTCTCTCTTGGCCCAATTTTCCATGTTTATAATGTTTATAATGTTTACATTTGTGTGCTAGATCCCTACATCAGTGATTTTTAAATTATATTTCATTGTCACACAAATGGGTTGTGAACCAATTTATTGGACAGAA
>PVKN010042192.1:0-10429 GCA_004027915.1 Capromys pilorides
AATTCAAACAAAACTTACCGGAATTTATGGGATGCAATGAAAGCAGTTCTTAGAGGGAGATTATAGCTCTGAACTCACACATTAAGAAGAAAGAAAGGGAACAAATAATCTCATGCAACACCTAAACTGACTAGAAACGGAAGAGCAACTGAAACGCAAAGCCCAAAGAGGAAAGGAAATTATAAAGACTAGAGCTGAAATTAATTCAATTGAGACAAAGAAAACAATACAAAGAATTAATGAATCAAAAGGTTGGTTCTTTGAAAGATTAAATAAAATTGATAAGCCCCTAGCTAACCTCATTAAAAAGAAGAAAGAAAGGACTCAAATTCAAGCAATAAGGAATGAAAAGGGTGATATTACAACAGACACAGCAGAGATTCAAAGATTCATAAATAGCTACTCTGAGAATCTTTACTCTCACAGAATTGAAAACACAGAGGAAATGGACAGATTCTTAGAAAAGTACAAATTACCAAAACTGAATCAAGGAGATATAAGAACTCTCAATAACCCAATAACAGCCAATGAAATATGAAATGTAATAAAAAGCCTACCAACAAAGAAAAGTCCGGAACCTGATGAATTCACCACTGAATTCTACAAGAGATTTATAGAAGATATTATCCCAATACTCCTCAAACTCTTCAATGAAATCGAAAAGGAAGCAATTCTGTCATAATCATTCCTAGAGGAAAGTATTACACTGATACCAAAACCAGTGAAAAATGCAACTAAAAAAGAGAACTACAGGCCAATTTCTCTCATGAATGTAGATGCAAAAATTCTCAATAAAATTCTCACCAATAAAATACAACAAATCATCAAGAAGATTATGCACCATGACCAGGTAGGATTCATCCAAGGGATGCAAGGATGGTTCAATATATGCAAATCTACAAATGCAATACACTATATCAACAGAGCCAAAACCAAAAATCACATGATTGTCTCAATTGATGCAGAAAAGGCTTTTGACAAAGTCCAACACTCATTCATGTTCAAAGTACTACAGAAATTGGAACAGAGGGCCTTTATCCCAATCTGATAGAAGCCATCTATGACAATCCAACAGCTAACATAATTTTAAATGGGGAAAAGCTGAAGCCTCTTACTCTCACATCTGGTACAAGACAAGGATGTCCCCTATCGCCACTCCTATTCAATATAGTTCTGGAATCATTAACTAAAGCCATTAGACAAGAGAAATAAAAGGAATAAGAATAGATAAAGAAGAAGTAAAACTGTCACTAGTTGCAGATGACATGTTAATCTATTTGGAAGACCCAAAAAACTCCACCAAGGAGCTACTAGAATTAATACACAGATTCAGTAGCGTAACAGGTTACAAAGTCAACACACAAAAGTCAATAGCATTCCTCTACATAGATAACAAACACACTGAGAGAGAAATTAGAGAGAAACAGTACCTTTTATGATAGCACTGAAGAAAATGAAATACTTAGGAATTAACCTATCCAAGGAAGTAAAAGACCTTTTCAATGAAAACTATAGTACTCTGAAAAAAGAGATCCTAGAGGATTTCAGAAAATGAAAGATATTCCCTGCTCCTGGATAGGAAGAACCAACATTGTCAAGATGGTCATACTCCCTAAATTGTTATACAGATTTAAAGCAATTCCTACCAAAATACCATCAACATACCTCACTGACCTGGAGAAGTCATTCCTAAAATTTACTTGGATCCAAAAAAGACACAGAATTGCCAAGACAATTCTTGGCAACAAAGGTAGGGCAGGAGGCATCACAATTCCTGACCTAAAAATTATACTACAAAATTACAGTGATAAAATCAGCATTGTATTGGCAAAAAAAAAAAAAAAAAAGACCTGAGGATCGATGGAATAGATTAGAAGATGTAGAAGAAAATACAAACACACTCAGCCACCTTATTTTTGACAAAGAGGCCAAACACATTTACTGGAAGAAAGATAGCCTTTTTAACACACAATGCTGGAAAAACTGGCTCTCTGCATGTCAAAAATTAAAATTTGACTCAGGTCTATCACCATGCACTAAACTAAAATTAAAATGGATTAAAGATCTAAATGTTAAAAGAGAAATACTAGATCTCCTAGAGGGGAAAGTAGGAAGAAATCTTGAAGATATTGGGGTAGACAAAGAGCTCATGGCCAAAAATCAAAATGCACATTGAACACTTGAAAGAATCAACAAATGGGACTTCCTCTGGCTGAGAATTTTTTTCACGTCAAAAGAAATTACCAACAGAGTGAAAAGACAACCCATAAATTTTGAAAAGATTTTAACTAATAAGTATTCAGACAAAGGTCTTCTTTCTAGAATTTATAAAGAGCTAAAAACCATTAGGGTCCCAAAATTCAAAGATCCAATCCAGAAATGGGCATCTGAGATGAACACAATCTTCTCAGAGAAAGAAATTCAGCAAGCCTATAAATACATGAAATGCTCCACATCACTAGCCATTCGCAAAATGCAAATTAAAACAACACTTAGGTACCATCTCACCCCAGAAAGAATGGCTATCATAAAGAAATCAACCAACAACAAGTGTTGGAGAGGCTGTGGGGAAAAAGGAACCCTTCTCCACTCTGGTGGAAATGCAGACTGGTGCAACCATTATGGAAAGCAGTGTGTAGGCTCCTTAAAAAACTAGAACTGGAAATCCCATTCAATCCAGCTATCGCTCTACTGCGAATTGTTTCAGAGGAACTGAAAACATCATATCATAGAGATATCTGTGCACCTATGTTTATAGCAGCCCATTTGTAATAGCCAAATCTTGGAAACAACCAAAATGCCCATCATCTGTAGAATGGTTGAAAAAGATGTGGTATTTTCATACAACGGAATATTACTCAGCTATAGAAATGCTAAACTAAAAACCTTCATATATAAATGGATGTATCTTGAACATATACTCATTAGTGAAATAAACCAGACCTACACATGCAAATATCATATAGTCTCCCTAGTGTAAGGACTCAAAAGAATAAATAAATAAATAAATAAATAAATAAATAAATAAATAAATAAATATTTTGGGAACAAAAAATAAAATAAAATAAAGTGTGATCTCCAAGCTGCCATCAGGATGATGGTAAAAGCTAACTGACCCCCTTCCACTATGCACAAGGCAAATCCACCTCCACTGAGCTTTGTATCTGTGAACTGGCCACTAGCTTTTATTGCTGAGGCAAGGTTCAGGCAAACAGAGACCATTGGAGGGGAGTCAGGAGCAGATAGTGCAACAGAGTATCTCACTTTTCTCACTTCCCATGTCCTTATTCATCAACTGGAAGTAGTAACTGTACCTTCATCTTAGGTTTCTGTGAAGATTCAGCGAGGGAATCCATGCACCACAGACTTGGTGCAGTGCTTAGCACAAACTACCAGTGGTCCACGAAGGAAAGGTTCCAAGCAATCTTCAGACATCAGAAGAAGTTCCAAGTCCTTTCTGGCTCCAGAGTTCTAGGAGCTGTTCATCTTTAGCTCCCTGGTAACATGAATTCCATCTAGAGCGTGCTTCTGTCAGTGGAGCACCTACCTATGTAAATGTGGCTGGTTAAATGTAAAATGGTAATCTAAACTCTTTCACTGTCACTTTGGGGTGTAGAGTTGGCACAATTTGAAAACATAGAAAGGAAACAAGAATCGAGTTGACAATCTCAGGGTAGATGAGTAAGAGAATGTCTCCTCTTAAAATCTATATTTTAGTTCATTGTTCTTTGCAGATTTAATGTGTTTAAATATAAAAACTAAGAATCCAATAATAAGAAGTTGCTTTATTTGAATACCCTTTTCGTGGCAGAATTTGCCGTATTATTACACCTAGATAACAAGAGTGTCACATTCAATAGTTGCAACTATTTATTGAGCAGCAACTCTGTGCCAGGGCCTATGCTAAGAATGTGGCATATATTATCTAATATTTCAGTAAAGTCCTATGACATAGGCTTGGGAAAATGAAGTACTTCTTTTGCATTTACAGTTATTAAGAGTCAGAACTGGGATTCAAGACCAGATCTGATAAACCTCAAAATGACATCCTCTCCACTCTGTCACACTTACCTTTAGCACCACAAGATACTTCCCTACCTCAAGGAACAAATTGAGACTACAGATGGCAGGCCATCAGTTCTGGGGACATTCTGAAACTTGTTCTAAGCCATATTTGTCTTCAAGAAAAAGAGTGGCATCAAAGGGTAGGTCTGCCTTCATTTACAGAAGAAAAACTTAACTGCTACCAGAAAATTAGCCAGTCTCACTATTGTTACCTCAACTGCGACAAAAAGAAATGAATCTGAGAGGAAGCAGCCATTGCATTTTCAAACTTTCCCTGATCACTCAAGTCTCCTACACTCACAGTGCCAACCTTTTTGTATATTTTGCAGTTCTGGGAGCCAGTACTAAAACTTACTCAGAGCACTTTGAGGCAAGTGGTGCTAAAAAGGTTTTTGAAAAAAGAGATCTGGTCATGTTCACTGTCCACTGCCACTCTAGACACTTCACTTAAAGTTGACAAGCTTTTAGTCTATCTCTGTCTTCCTGTGTCATTCAGTACTTACCTTTTATATTTCAAGATAGCAAGAAAAGAGTACTCCATTGATATTCAAATACAAGGAAGGATTTCTCAACTCATTTACCACAAGCACAGGCATGATGCTAATCCAAAATGGATTTGCCTCACAGTTCAATGTACATTACTTCACACCACACACAGGCCAGGCCATGCAATCTCTAACTTCTGTGTTCCACCCAAGGGCCCACTTAGCCTGTCATACTATGAAGCCTATACCCATGTGGACCTGCAACCTACAAGTAGGGACTGAAATTTCATAACTCGATGAAATTTATTTCTCATATCATTAGATGCCATTCTTTAAGCAATAAACTAACTCTTTGAACCTTGCAACTGATTTTATTTTTTTTTTATTTTTTTTTTTTTTTGTGAAACCAGGGTTTGAACTCACAACTTTGCACTTGCCAGGAAGGTACTTGTGCCATGGAACTATCTCCCCAGCCTGTTGCAAGTGATTTTTAAAGAAAACTATTACAAACAAATATGCTCATCAATATACAAAAATACATTATGTGAAGGTTTATATAAAGAAAACTAGAATTTTTCTTGCATTCACCTTCTCATTTTTTAACATAAATTCATGGAGCCTCTAGTTTGTGGCCGGCTTTATACTTGGCATTAGAGATACAAATGTGACCAAAGCAGGTGTTCTGTCTGGCCTCCTACCGGCCTCCTTTTCAGATGATAAAGAGGAAAGAGTACTATAAGTAAATTATTTTGTCATACAGAAAATGATGAAAAGAATAAAAATTCTAAAGATATCACTTAGGGAAACTTATTGATAGAAAACTGGAAATAAAAATCCAATGGGTCTTCATGCACCAGGATGTATACTCATACAACAAGGTTTAATAGAATTTTTTAATTTTAGAGTAGAAGACATGTCAAAAGCAGTTTAAATTTCTTGGCCAGTAATTATATTTACTTACAAGCAACTATTACATTTTTAGAGACAGACACAGCAAATAATAAGAGGTTTTATTTGAGAGGAGAAACAAGTGTGCAGGGGTTTTTAGATGAAAGAAACATAACAAATTTATGAGACCTCACATACAGCTATAATATAATAAATTAGAAGGATTAATAGAATTGTGAGCTACAGTAACCTGCACTAGTGGAATGCCTATTTTATGGAGCTCGATAATACAGTTTATCACCGACTCCATGGAATTCCCACAATATATTAGCTGTGGTGTAACAATACAGCACACACAGTCAGGGGCATGTCTCTTTGGACACACATTCTCTTCCCACACTTATTTTACCAGGGAAACAACTCCGGCGCAGTTTAATTAAACTGCACTGCAATGAATTAGTCCAGGTCTTAGCCTCCTGACAGAGAGGGGCCTGGCAGTACCACGGGGGTTTGTCCCCTTGTGACACTAAAGAGACTTCAGAAAACCTGGGAAAGCAGTGTAAGGTCTCTCAAGTGACAGTGTCACTGGGCAAGCCTCGAGCTGTCAATCAGATCACAGAAGGAAATGTTAGACCCTTGAGAGAAGGTTTTATATTGTTCTGTGTTTGCATCGGGGTCAGTTTTTTTGAGGAACATTTCAATCTCTTAGGAAGGCTAAGTTGTGTTCCTTTGGTTGGGCACGAGATCATTGTGGTTCACTTTAAATAAAAAGAGCTTTGCTATTTTAAAGTCCACTGTGTATTCATAGCTAGCGCCAGAAAAACAAGCCAAAAAGTAATAACTTGAAATAAACTTACAGTGATGATAAATTCAAATAAAACTCTATTGGAAAGAACATATGAATAAAAACATCTTTGTTTAAAGTAAAAATCCTCTAGTATGATCCATATCCAAGACGGGAGTGTATTACAGAAGATACGTTATTTCCCCAGAGTTTCCAAGGAAAATCAACAATGTACTGGGGTCCCTTCCCAGCAGCACCAAAGATCTTGCATTATTGATGAGCATTCTTATTTTATCTGAATGTTTCTTATTAATTCATGAGAGAGTTTGGGAACTGAAAAATAAAAATTTACAACACAATTATAGTTTTAATAGCTGCTTCTACCTATATACATTGAATATTACATGAATCAATACACAAAGGGCTCAAAAGAATTTATTAGACAATGGCAATTAGAGCTCTAATAACTTGGCTCCACTGGAATTACAGAGCCCCATTTACATGCCAGACATGGCACCTTAGTGATGGGTGCCCCATGTCGCCACCCTGCCTTTGGCTGGAAACCCTGAGAAATGACTATCCCATTAGGTGCCGTGTAAGAAAAACTGACCTCGAACTCCCAGCACTTGATCTTTGCACTGCAAGTGACCATTTGTCATTGCTGCCCAGAGCTAGAACTCAGGTGACTTGGTGTCACCAGTCCCTTTGTAAAAGAACAGAATAATTATAAGTTTTTCCCAAGGCTGGCATAGAGGATGCAAAGTTGTGTAGAAAAAAAAAACCGAATAGACAAGTTAAAAGCAAGAAATTAAAATGTTTCACTCATAGAGACTCTGCTTTCTAATCACTAAAGAAATTATCTGGACCTGAACATTTTGATCAAAGAAAAGACAGATTGATCATTGCTTGAAAACCTTTTCTATTATGACAAGTCCATTTCTTTAGGTAAAAGTACTTCTACTAGAGCAAGTGCGTTAACATACAGCACTTGCAGGGACTAATTCACAAAGAGAATCTTCCCAGACAGTGCCTAGTTTTCTATAAAAAGGAGCCCTCGTGTAGTGTAAGCTTTCTTACCAGCACTATTTCAAGTTATGAGAGTAGTAATGTTTCCCCCACCTTTTTATCTGTAAAATCACAGAACTGGAGGCTTTTTCAATCCAAGTGGTTCAAGAAATCTCTATTTTCTGAGTATTACTACGATAGATTAATGATCATTATGTGCAAGAACTAGAATAAGTGTTTTACAGAGCATATTTTGTGGGAGTTTTCCTAATTGCCACTAGAATCATTGTTATTTTCTGTTTTTTCTCTCTTTTTATAGCTAGGCAAATTAGGATTCAAATAATTAAATAATTTATTCAAAAACATTTGAGCTAATATGTAGCTGGGTTGGAATGCAAATTATATAGCTGTTATTTTTAAAATAGGTGCTCTTGCTGGGTGTGGTGCAACATCTGCAATCCCAGCACCCAGGAGGCCAAGACAAGAGGATCACTGCGACTTTGAGGCCAGCCTGGGCAACATAAGGAGCCCAAGACCAGCCTGAACTACACAGCAAGACCTTGTCTCCAAAAATGTTTTTAATTTAAAAAATGAAAATACATATTCTTAAATTTTTAACTACACCATCTTGCTCTCAAAATAAAAAGTTTGGAGATTTTTTCTTCATGCTAAATATTTTCACATTATATTTTACAAAAATGGTCTGATTTCTTCAACCTAGTTGCTACGAGACTGGATTCACTTTATTTTTATAGACCCAACCTGATATGTAGTAACAAAGGCTAAAATTTTTCTTATTTATTTTCATCTTTTCTCAGCCAGGCAGACCTCCACCACCTCTCTCATGAGCCCTCTTCATGCACCTGTGCCTCCCCAGGGAAAGAAAGCAAAGCTCTTTCTTTCCACCAGACACACATGAATGGCTGACACAAAAAAAAAAAAAAAAAAAAAAAAAAAAGAGCAACACCTTTATTGTCAAAGGAAGAGATATAACCAAAGTTCAGAGCTATGATGAGCTTCTGACAATCATCTTCCTCCCATCATTGTCTTCAGTCTCCTCAGCCCAGCTTCAATTGGAAAACTTGAGAATGATTTACTGTAGGGGCACATAATGTATTCACTTATCAATTATTGGAATTAGAACACTGTATTTCTGTGAACTCAACACTTCAGTTTAACATTGATGGCCCTTGATTTCCCTTATTTATTTTATATTCCCTCTTTTTCTTGTTTTACACTATTTATGAAAGAAAGTTTTGGATAACCACTTGGATTTTATTCTGACACCAAAATAAAAGTTTTGTTGATAAAGCATATCAACAAAAAAAAAAAAAAAAAAAAAAAAATTGACTGCCTCAGTTTGTATGTCCAGAGAGCTGAGATTTGGCAGGCTTTGCAACATGGTAAGCTGCATATACACCAAAACAAACTTTTCAAAAAATAAAACAATAAGGGCTGGCAAGATAGCTCAGTGGACTAAGCGCCTGCTTAGTCAAGTGCAGGGATCATGTTTGATATCCGGCATCGCATGCCACACAGGGCCGGCCTAGGCATGCTGAGCAAGGCCACTGAGCCCCAGCATGGTGGCGCATGCCTATAATCCCAGCACTGGGGAGGCTGAAAACAGGAGGATCACTAGGAGTCTGACCTATGTAGCAAGACCCTGTACTAAATACATAAAAAATAAAATAAAATAATAATAAATTAAAAATTAAAATAATGAAAAGCTGTATGAAACTTCTGAGTACAAAAAAAAAAAACAAACAGCTATGGATTTAAAGACATACCTGGTGCTGAGTATATTAAAAGAGGCATCAAGGAGCTAAAAAGAAACCAGAACAAGCAGTTTACAGAACACTCAACCACTCACAGATGTGGGTGAGTTTTAGGATCTGGAGGCAAGAGGCTAAAATTTTCACTTCTCACAGAGAAAGAGAAGTGCTAAACCAAGTATAGTGGTGCACATGTGTGATCCCAGCACTGTAGGCAGCTGAGTGAGGAAAGAGGATCACAAGTTCTAGCCCAGGGGCCAGGGAGATAGCTCAGTGGTGTAAGCATTTGCCTGGTAAGTGCAAAGACCCAGGTCCAAGACACAGTACTGTATGCTGTGCAGGTTCCTAGCCAAGCTGGCCACTGAAACCGGGCTTGGTGGTCCACATCTACAATCCCAGCACTAGGGAGGCTGAAACAGGTGGATCACTATGAGTGGTAGCATGAACCTGAAATAAAGAAATAAATAACAAGATGCAGAGGTATTTTCTTTGTTTTATGACAAATCTTCATTCATTTCATTTCAATCTCAGAACTTGAAGGACATTGCCATATTACAGTTGAAGAAGACGATGCAAGCAGCCTGACTTCATGTGTTTCCCACATGCATGAAAGTCAGCTATGGAGGCTCAGTTAGGTCACAAGAGCCCGACCCCACACTCTTATCCTCACCTTTGAGCAGGTGGGAAACAACTCTCCACTGCCAAGCACATTAAATATAACTGCAGAAAGAAAACTCACTTGTCCACAGATCTCTGCATAGATAGTGGATGAGCACTGTGGGCCCTCTCTGAGCACCTCTTTTCTAAGCAGGCTGGTGATGGGTTACTGACCATTCACTATCTAGTCCCAAGGGTGCGAAGATGCATGGCTGTGCCATGTCCTTGACTCCCAGGGGCCCACTGGGGTGCTGTTTACAAACATGGGTCAATAAAGACAGAACTGACCAACAGAGATGAAACTTCAGCAAAGGAAAACGGCACTGCTGAAACTGAAGCTAAAGTCAAACATAAATGGATGCACCAAAGAGACAATCGAATGTGCAGACAGCCTCCAGCAGAAAGCATCCTGCAAGAGAACCTCAGGAAGATGCCCACAAATGCAGAAAATGGTTGCGATGTGAAGGACGAAGACATCCATGACTCAAAGCTCAGTGAAAAGCTTCAGATGAAGAGAATTCTCACTAGGCACAGTGGTGCACAGCTGTAGTCTTGGCACTCCAGGAAGCTGAGGCAGGAAGACAGCAAGTTGGAGCCTAGCCTACTCAACTTGTTGACTTAACAAGATCTAAAATAAATACACTAAAAATGTGAGTTTTAGTTCCCTGTACGGGGAGGGGGGTGAGAGAAGGAGAGAGGGGGGAAAAAAAAGAAAAAGAGAAAGAGAGGAATGAAGGAAAGAAAGAAGGAAGGAAGGAAGGAAAGAAGGAAGG
>PVKN010042193.1:0-10429 GCA_004027915.1 Capromys pilorides
CAAGAATTAAGCTCCTATGCTCTAGGTAATACACCAGTAAGAAAAGGTCAATGGAAAAATATAGGCTTGTTTGTCCCTATACTGTAGTCTGTTAGATTTCAATATAAGATTATTTTCAAATAAGACTTAACTACTAACAACCAGATAAAGAACATTTACCAACTTTTGAAGCATTTTCCTGTATATCTGAAATCAGTACGTCCTCACAGTGACTGAAATTTACCTTTACAGTTGCATAGTTAGTAAGTGTTAAGAACTACTGAGGTAGGAAAGATTCTGATTCATAGCCATACTGCTAGACTGGTAGTTATTCACACATTTGAAGGCTGTTCATTCCTTAGTTCCTTTAATTCCTATGATTAGCCATTAGCCTATGTACATGAAGGGACTATCCATATGGAACTCTGAAAATCATTAGCATTGTCACACAATTTTTGTTGTGGGAAAAACTTGTAAAAAAAAATCCAGAATCACCAGAAAAACAATATTCCATTCATTATTTAATCTTACAGTGTATTTAATAAATCAAAATTTTGCAATAAAAGTCTTTATTTCATATAAAAGTAATATATTTCACTAGAATAAAGGAAACGTACACTTATCTTGAATTCCATTATTTCACATGATTTATACCACAGATAATTTCTATGAATGGGATCTGACATTCAAATATTTGCCTACATGCTTGTAGGAAGCTTCTGTAGTCTTTTCTTGCTAGGAATTCCAGTTCTTCGGAATTCTTCCCTTTCTTTCAGGTATTCCACTTTGCATTCTTCATAAAAGGCTGGATCAGTATAGCTACAAGGAGAACATGAAAATATTTTAAAAGTGAAAGACTTATGCAAGCAATCAACATAAACTATAATCTCTAGAGAAGTGTATGATTCACAAAGACGTGTGAAAGAAGCAAAATGAAGCCTGGGACCTCAGAAGCGAAGAAATTACATGATCTATAGTAATTTAATCCATGATATGAACTACTCATTCTCAGGTTAAGAACAAGGGCAACCCGGGGAAATACCAAAAGCAGCAACTTGCCCTGGCTTCCCTGGCCCTCATCCATGATGTGTTGTTTCCTCAGATGGATAGTTATTCAAATGATTAAGATTCAGATAAAAATATAAAAACATAAATGTTATCAAAGCTTTCTCAAAAAGAAAAAAGACTGAGTACCTACTTTGTGCTAGGAACCATGATAAAAATGTTAATAGAATCGTGCCAGCCAAATAGCTCAGTGGATTAAAGCACCTGCAAGCAGGCACTGGGGCTGGGGTTTCCCCGGCCTGCAGTGCCAGCCCTGCCCCCAGGGCGCCCTGAGAGGGGTTTAAAACTGGGTTTGATGGTGCTCGCCTGTAATCCCAGCTCTTGGAAAGCTGTGAACAGGTGGATCACTACGACTCCATCTAACCTAGTAGTGAAACCCTGAACACCCTATAGACTCTTCCAGTCCACCCCCCACAAGAAAGATTCTGACATACATATCAGAATCACTCCAGGTGGAATTATCCTTTCTCACAGTGAGGAACTACTCAGTCCCACTGGTAGCTTAGCTGCCTCTGAACCATGGTGCCCCCTTTGTAGTCTGTGCTCCTGTCAACTCTGCTCTTGAGCTGCCCTATTTGTCGGGACGGACAATGTGTCAAACTAAGAAAAACTAATCTTTATGACTCAGAAGTGAAAAATCCTTCATCAGTATAAAAAATTTAATAAACTGATTACTCAGTAAACACTAGAAATGGAAGAACAGTTTATCGCAGAATGAACTCATTCCTACAATAAAGTGCTTAGAACTCCTGGTCCATAGATAAGATAGATAAGAACTGCTGTTACTAACTTGAGGAAAAACACTGTCACCTCTAAATGGAGACATGTTTAAATACGTAATCCCAGAAGTCCTTCCCAATTTTAGCATTTAAAAATGTACATTTTAAAAATAAAACATAATTTATTATAAATAAGAGACTCAAATGAACATTATTTAGTCCCCTAAACATATACAGCATATGGCTCACAGGCTAAATGAACAGTGTATAAAGGAAATGAGAGCTTGTTGATTTTAGTGATCAACTAAACATTTATTAAAATGTTCTTCAATATTATTGTTGATTATATGGATAATAAAATGTAGGGAGATAAAAAGCACTTGCATTCAAAGAACTTTGCACGTTTCCCTTCATAATTTCAGGAACATCTGCCAAAGTGGTGTCAAAGTGTGGGCTTTTGGATCTACACAACGGACTGGTGGACGATACTTGGAGGCATGGTGGGTGATCACAGAGGCATGGCCTTGCACTCTACATATGGTCCCTCGCTCCTCGTGTACTCTTTCCCTGTCTCTGAGTCAGTAGGACCTAAGGATATTTGCTCTGCCACACTGTCCCATCAGGCTGTTTCTGCCTTGGAACAAACCAACTATAACCTGCATGTCTTAAAAGCCTCAGCCAAACCAAACATCTCCTCTAGATTATGGATACTGGTTATTTTGTCTAGCATTGGGAAAGTTCACTAATGCAGAAAATGTTACCCAAGAATTCAGGTAATTCTATGACTGTGCTTGACCAAGTGATTTAAAAGCCTGTGGGGGCTGGAAGGATAGTTCGGTGGTATAAAGCGCTTGCTGGAACCATGGTTCAGTCCCTGGCACCACATGCCACGCCAGCCCTGCCCCCAGGGAGGGCTGAGCTGGCCGCAAAAAAAAAAAAAAAGGGCTTTTGGAAATTGCTTTATAGTGCTTTGGAAAAGTTTGAGATAAAGGCTAAAGATGCCCCCGGAATTCTGTAAATGGAGCATGAATGCTGATAGGAATACAGACAGAATAGGCCAGGCTCAGTTGCAGCTGGGAATAAGAACTCCACTGGCACTTGGACTAGAGTTTATGTGTGCTACACTTTGGCCAAAAAAAGTCTACATTTTACCCATACCTTGAGACTGCAAAAGACTGAAATTAAAGGTAGTAGACTAATTAATCTGGTGGAATACATTTCAAGATAGCCTAACATTCAGGATATGGCATGTGTACTGCTACCTGCTTTTAGCCAGATATATAGTACTAACTGGGCAAAAGGCAAAGAAGAAAAACTTGAAGGATTTACATGTTGGCCCAGAAGAAACCATGTGTAAAGTGTAAACCTAAAGAGATATGGCTGCTGAAGAGATCAGTGCCATTCATAAAGATCCAAACACTGTACAAGGACAAGAAAGAAGATACACTGATGGCATCTCAGAAATCAGCAAGAACCCAAAGGCACAAAGTGTAAATCCTTCAAGTGAGACGAGGACCTGAGCCTCCGCTAAAGAAGGGTCACCTAAGAAATTGGTTCTCCAGGATTCAGTTCATTGTGCTCGGCACTCAAGCACTTACGAGCCTGCAGGTGCAGTCAGTCTACTTCTGGAGCTGGCAGCAGACTTTCACATCATCAACATAATGTTTTTTGGGGCATGCAAAATGCAAAGAGTTATGAGGTCAGAAAGGTTCCACATTTTAAATAAAGGCCTGGAAGTCTAGGCCCTAAGGGGGCCACGTATGAAGCTGTGAGAATGAATTCAAAGGTGTAGTGGAAAGCCCAGGACGTTGAGAGGTCAAGGATGTGAGACATCTGCCAAAGAAAGCTGCAGGCTTTGAGTCGAGCCAGTCCAAATGTCAAGCTGTGTGAGCTGCAGCCAGCCAGGCCATAGGTGTAGGACTGCCCAAGCCTGTTGGAACTCATGTTCCCTGGATGCTGCCTATGGAGCTGCAAATCAATGTTTACCCTGCTGTATTTGGGTCTTACTCTTTTTCTGTGTTGGCCTTACTCCTTTCTATACTTCCCTCTTCTTCCCTTGTGGAATGGAAATGTGTGTATCCTGTGTCACTGTACCCTGGGATTAAGCGATTTGTTTTTGATTTTCACAGAATTTACAGCTAAGAGTTTGCTTTGAATCTCAGAAGAGACTTTGACTGAATTTCTTAAACAGACATGAACTAATGAACTTTGAAGAATGACTTAAATTTTTGGTTGTATACAAGATGGTTGTGTTTACACTAGGTTAGGTGAAAGTATGACTTGCTATTGTCTTTACTGAGAGATTAAATATGTATGGTTTGGGTATGAAATTGAGGGGTGGGACAAGGTAGTTAGAGTAAAGAAATGTCTACCTGAATGACTTTGGAATGTATCTCGGCACAATTCTAAGTTTACCTGAGAGGTCACAGAGATGTGATCTTGGGGTCTGTGTCTGGTCCTTTGTCCCTCACCCTCTCCTCTCTGGCTCTTTCTTTGCTCTACTTCCTGGCCACAAACTAAGCATTTCTGCCCTACTATACCTTTCCACCATGATGTTTCTGTTTTAAAACTAGCCAACCACAACCTGCTTAAAGTATGTGCCAAATTAAATCGCTCTTCCTTTTGGTTGTGGGTGTGAGGTATTTTGTCCAGCAGAGAAAAGCTGTAAAGTCAGTAAAAGCTGATTAACATAGAGCTATCATGAAATATTAGTTAACATGATATTAAGATATTTTAAAAATTTAACTTCAAAAATCTATATTTACTTTTATATTCTATTGTAACTTGTAATAATCCAACAAATAGGGTGAAAAGGATTTTAGAGAGTCTAATTCAGTTTCTTTCCATTAGAAAAAATGAAAATCAGAATACATTGTATTCTGTAAATCAGTTCATTTCCAAAAACAGGTGTGTTGCAATGATGTGAAAAAAAAATTTTTTTTTGTTTGCTGACTTCATATTTTTAATCAGATACAATGTTGACAAACATGACTTTATGAGAAAAATATTTTCATCAAATATGTTGGGTTATTTTATTTTAGAATAATTTTTAACAGTGAAATTTGGACTCAGACAACAGTGAGAAATTTGGTTGGAGAAGGTATTAAAATGTATGATGCATAATGAGTTAAACAACTTCTATTAAAACACATATACACACAAGTAACTACTTACTAAGCAGTCAGGCATTCTTTCAATGCAGAATTTTCTTTCCGACACTTTACTACCATCAGGATTCCAGAGTCTTTGCAACATTTGGTAAAATCTGAAATTAATTTGAAAGGAAGAAAAAACTTATGAACACATCAGTATAATTTTCAGTAGCTAGCCCTAAAATATTCATTTAACATCTGTTACCTACAATGTGTAGACACATAGCACATGCTCAATAGATACGTACACAAGTAAAAGAATGAGTAAAATTCGCTTTTTAAAAATAAGATCTGAGAGAAAAAAAGAAGGTACTTTTGAAATAAAAGTTAGAAAGGTTTGGAAGCTTCCTGGAAACATTACAAAGATCAACTAGCATATCTAATAAGAAAAGAGTACATTGTAGGGGAAATAAATAAGAAACATCAAAAGAGAGTTATTTCTAAACCCTGATACTCCGTTTTCAGCCTCCATGTGTCTAAGCAACAGAGCTAAAGGAGCCAGTTGACATTGTCAAAGCACCTCCCTTCTTTCAGTTAAGACTGTAATGACAACTTAGTTTCTAGTAAAAGAACTGTATTTCATTTCTTGAGTTAGCTCTGATGCCCCACAGATCTCAAGTGGTTTTCTTTTAAATCTCCATATTAGTAGCTTACCTTTTAAATTGCATTGGCCTATTTGGTATCTGCCTTTTCAGGACCACCAACCCAGAAATATCTGGAATCATACTCTACTTGTAGCTGAGCCACTTGCTGTCTTTGGGTTTGCTTCCGATCTGATTCCGTCCTAACATTATCTTTCCATGAGATAAGGTCCTCTGCTCTTTACTTTTTGCAACTATCCTGAACTATCCTGGTCCTATTCTGACCATTGGCTACTGAAGTTCCAGGTTTTGCTAACCTCTAATCTGTTCTAAGATAACTAGCCATTTCTATTTCAAATCTTAAACCAGAACATCATCTTCCTACAGAAGCTGTAGGCACAAGTATTTCTTCAACATCATTTTTTTTTTATTTTAAAGAAAAACAAAACAAAATTCCAAAGCAAAATGATAGGAGAGTAACAATGGTCAACACATTATGTAGTTATTTTCAAATAAGTTACTCAGAGTACAAGATGTAAGCACATAATTGTACAAACAATATTAGCACAAATTTATTCCTTCAACAACCTGAAGGAATCAGCAGCATACTTATATTAATACACATTATATTTTTTTTCCCTTTTGCTTTGCCCTTGCTTTTTCTCATTTTAAGCCAGTTTCCCTTTCCTTTTGGAGTTTCCTCCCATTATACAATATCTACTGCATATTTTGGGTCGAATTTTCTCTTTCAGCTTCTCACACTAGGAAGACATATTTACACATTTGTATCTGGCTTAGTAGCAGTATGGCTTCCAGTTGCATCCATTTACCTATTTTATAACTGCTTTTAATCAAAATTCTTAAAATTCCCCTCATCCTTGAGTTATGTGCTACCTTCCAGTTACTGAGAAATGCAAATTACTCTAATTATAGTCAGCAGGTAAATTCAGGAATTTTCATACATAACTATGATATATAACAAGAATATTTTTAAACAATAATCAAAGATATTGAGATTTCTTAACTGCCTAAAAAGTCCTTAGAGGAACTTTGCCAGGACAAGAGACACTATAGCACAATGTTTATATCCACTGAAACATCTGGCTATTTCCTAAATTTCAGGCTATTCCTGAAAAGACAAATAGGCAAAACAGGAACACAGGACAAAGGATACACAAAAGTCTTTTAATTCAAATAAACTGTCTGAAAACTTCTTTAAGAAAATCGCCACATTCAATAGTGATGAACAATGAACTGAATTATCTTGCAGCACTTTCAACTCATTACACCTACACCAAGCCAGTTCACACAAAAATCACTGGCATCACAGAACTTGCCTACTGAAAACATGCTAGTTGACCAAAATCCTGTAATGATCAAAGCAATTGGCAACAACAACAACTGGGCACATAAGTCTGAACACAGAAACTTGTTTCTCATGCTCTCTGCTATGCCTTCTCCCACTGCCTCCAACCAAAAGGAAACAAAAAAGAGGGTCACTATAACAGTCACTTCAGAAAAATATGTCATTAACTTACCTTTTGTGCTTTGTCATACTTGAAAGTGAGTCAAACCACTCTGGAGATAACTGTGGGCTTACAGTAACCATTCAAACACCACTTACCAAGGGTAAAGAATCAGCTGCTATTCTGACTTCTGAATCAAAAAGGTTAGTGAGAGGGACCTTAGACCTTGAAAGTCACTTAATCTAAATCTTTAGTTCAGAAAGTCAATTGGCAACACTGTGGTGACAGAAACCTTAAGTCAAAAAGTAGCCAGTTCCACTGCATGCAGGGAGGGAGGGAGGAGCCTTACAGCCTGAAAACAACTACAGTTAAGTCCAATGTTGTCCCTTCATCAAATACATATTTAAATAACATTAAGGTCTCTTGGCTCAGAACCAGTTGGATGATTACTATGTACACTATGCTAGAGGTGGTTTCCAGATTACTGGCAAATCCTAGTCACTCTCATAATAGTCCGCTTTAACAAATTTAACAATTAGCTTTAAAACAGTCTGGTATTTCCCAATTTTAAAAACATAGCATCCATAAAGATAAATTTTTCACATTCAATGCAGAAATTTCCATCTCATTCAAATATGTCTCTGTATCTACATCTATAGATATCTATAAGTCTATAGATGTCATTATATTAACAAAAATAAGTAAATAAACAAGTTTTCATTAGTAAGGAATTATTAACAAAGTAACGAATCACTAGCCACTGCCCCTCTGGTCTTTTTTCACTGGAAATAAAAACTATTTTTTTACGTAAGTTTGGCTGTTGGTCATACCTAATATATTTATACAAAATGTTAAAATATAATCACTGTAACAAAAATAATATATACTCATTAAAAATAGTACATTGGTAGGGAATGATCTTTAATAATTTTTTCTTTGCTCTCTTTTTTGAGACAATGTCTTGCTACATTGCCAAGGTGGCCCTGACTGTCTGGGCTCAAGCACTCCTCCGGCCTCCACCTGCTGAGCTGGGAACACAGACGGGCACCAATGTACCCAGCAATCTACAAGATTTAAAATGAAAACACTGAAAGACATTTTTCGTTTTTCTCTTTCATAATAAGAAAATATTATAGAATATTACTTTTTCTGTTTATAATATATACAAATTATATATGTGTTAGTGTATTGTGTACAAGGAAAAAAAAAAGGCTGTGTAAGAATCAGGTAAATGTTTATTTCACAGGAGGAAAACTGGCCATCTCTGGGGGCAAAAATGGAAGAAACAACTGTAATCTGTTTTGCTACCCCCTATACATCTTATAGAACACTGCAAGGAACACAGGAAGGAAGAGAGGGGAGGAGAGAGGGAGTAGAGGGAAGGGAGAAAGGCTAAGACACTATGGCTTTAGGAACAGGAGAGAAGACTAAATCCAGATAAGAGAAATGTTGGCTTCCAAGAGGAACAAAAAGGCCAGCAATCTATGTTTTTTCCAAGTAGGTCCTGCTATCTGAATTGCTGTTTAGCAGGAACTTAGTGGGAAACCCCATTACACCTCACTAAAAGCTCCTCACTCACCATACTCCAGGGATGTTTCTGAATGTATGGTTTTAACTGCATTAAATGTTAATTATTCCCAAGTGCAAACTTGGACACTGCTTTTTACAAAATATAAAGCTATATAGGTATTACTCCTCTTATGTCACTATCAAGTGAAAAGCACTATTCACTGTTGGCTTTCTTTTAATTTAACATAGTCACACCAGCTGCCAAAATGAAAGAAACCTGACAATAATAACATGTGCTATCTTGCTAGTAAATAAGTATAAGTTCTCAGTTGTAGACGAAAAAGGAGGACTAAAAGACATGTGAAACTAAATTTAATTAGACATTTAATAAGTATAGTATCCCTAGTTAACAAGGCAAATCGATCCTTTCAATTCTGGCTGCAGTTTATTTAAAGACTTTACAATTTTACTACTTAAGAGCAAAGTCCTATGGAGGTGTTATCTCACCATTTATATTTTCACAACACTTATGATATTGCTATCACACTCTTAAAATAAATGAAAAGCCCATGCCACATTTCAGACCAATATAATGCTACCAACTCTATTTTTATTACTGGAAATAAACACTAAAGTATTTCTGTATTGCTCACTTCTTTAAATGTTAACATAAAAAGGTAAAAATTTAGTATTTTTTAAAAGTCCCAAGTGTACTTGAAAAGCAAATGTTCAATCACTTGACTTTAAAATTAGGCATGAGGAAATAGAATTTTCTGACAATAATAGCTTTTCTTGACAAAATTATTATGCTTTTAATTTTCTAATTGTAATTTATTAGCCTTCTTCTTTAAAGATTAGTTGGTGTACAGAATGAATTTAGTGGTGCATTTAATGAGACAAGGAAATAGAAGGATGAACATGAAGATTATTTCACATTGTAGTGAAATGAGCTATTTGATAATTCTACCATAGTCCAAAAGCAAGCTTCTCTCTAGATTGATCATGGTTCAGTTAACATCACTGAATATCTAAACCTCCAACTCAATTAATTCTCACCTGATTAAGATCAGACTGATATTCAAACTAAATCATCTCTCCAGTCAAGTAGAAATCAATATTTCTGATTTTACTTTTAAATTACAATAGAAAATAAAATGCATGCATTTTCAATATGCCAAGAGTAGCTTTTCTATTCCAGTCTACCATGGCATGGATAACACAGTTGATTAAAGAATTATTCTAATTTGAGCACCAATATGTAGCAGAATCTGATTAATTTGAACACAGAGATGGAGTAAAGTAATTAAATATATCTTATACAGGGCAAATAGAAAATTGACATAAAATAAACTTGACTTCTTTAAAACAAACCTATTTATCAGCTCAAGTAGTTAGGAATATAGTTTTATTAAAGATAGATTACACCAGAGAAAAGGCTGGAGTCAGACACAGATATTTATAAGGTGAGCAAAAAAACTGCTCTTTTTGTATCGTGCTCTTTCTACCACTGCCCCCTCTAAAAGCATGTGGACAGCTAAGAAGCAGCAAACTTTTTCTCTATTGCTATTCCAGAAAAATGCAGATTGGAGCCTGGAAATTAGTGAATCTAAAAATAACAAAATGGTTGTGTAACTGTAACTGTTACTACTAAAAAGAAACTGAAGTGGAGTTTGCTCCTCCTTTATTCTTTAATTCCTTTCAAACTTAAGATAACAAATAAAGCTAAATTATTTGCTGGACACCAATGACTTTCATTTGTTAAGATGGAAACAACAGAAAATACTTAACGTATTTAAGAAAGCAAATGCAACTAAATGTATACATTTATTAGAATAGGAAATGATAAAATTTGCAGTACTTAGTGTACCAAAATGTTCAAAATATATATCATATAAAAATACTTTACATATAAAAATAAAATATTTATTTACTACTTTAAGTCACATGAACAAGGTTAT
>PVKN010042194.1:0-10429 GCA_004027915.1 Capromys pilorides
CTTTTTTTTTTTTTTTTTTTAAATGTGTTTGGTACAGGGTTTCGCTATGCAACCCAGACTTATAGTGATCCTCTTGTTTTCAGGCTCTCCAGCACTGGGATTACAGGCATGTGCCACCTCCCCTGGACTCTGTGACTTCTCAGTGTACCCAGGGGCAGGGCCGTCATGGGCTATGGTGCAGGGAATTGAACCCTGGTTCCTGCGTTTGCTTAAGCAGGCGCTTAACCTGCTGAACTATCTCCCTGGCCCTTACACCTCAAGTTTTAATCCATAGAGCTCATCCAACCTTTTTCCTTTCCATATTTGTATCCCTTTCACTTAAACCAAGAACTCTGGGTTCCATTGTCCTTAATAAGTCAGAGTTGATCAGTCTTCACCATAGAGAAAATTTCCTGATGCTGCTTCAAACCCTTATGTATGGAGTTACTTTGCTTACCTGCTAGACTCTCTCTCCTTTGCAGCCTCCCCCAGTAGGTGCCCTTTGAACTTCACCAGTGTTCAGCATTCTGTGTGAATTAGCCCTCTGTGTGTGGGAGCTGCTTACCTTGCTTGTATCCCTCTCCTCTGGAGGCTCCCCGTGTGCACATGCACACCTAGGACCTAGAGAATGCATCTTTCAGGATGGGAAGGGAGTGTATCTCTGGATTTCTGAAGTTTTATTATTTCTAGCTCTGGCATTCATTCATTCCTGCATTCCTTCATCCATCTATTCACAACTTTTAAAGTGGATAGTCCTTAATTTCCTTCAGTTTGAGACCTTACATTTTCTCTGTCTAGGAAATTGAGTCACTATTCTTGCAAGTATATCTTTGCTTACCTTTATTCATTTTTTTCTGTCTTTTATATTTTACTCTGTGAATGTTGATTTCCCTTATTTCTCTATTCCATGCCTTTTTGTTTATTACATAGGTCTTGATTTTTCATTTTATGTATTTTCTCTCTTCCAGATGTCTTTTGCAGAGTACCATAAGCCTATATTTTTTTAGCTTATTTGCTCAGCTATGTGCTTTTGGCTCTTCATCTATTAAGTTTATTGTTTCAGTGATTGTATTTTTCATATATACTATTTTTATTTCCTAGTAATGACAGTTTATTTCTGCTTTTATTTCTCATTCACTCTTATCGAACATAAAAATTTTATGCTTTTTTCTCCTGTGAAATCATTTTTAGAAATTAGTTTTTAAAAAGAGTACAAAATAATATTAAAACAGCACTAGGGAGATAGTACAGCAGTCTAAGTGCCTGCTTGGCCAAGTGCAAAGACCTGAGTTTGATCCCCAGTATCGCATGCCACACTGGCCCTGAAACTCTGGGTATGCCATGCTGGCTCTGAAACCAGGCATGGTGGCAACCCCTGCACTGGGGAGGATCATGACGAGTCTGAACTGCATAGTGAGACCCTGTATTGAAGAAAGGAAGGAAAAAAGGAAGGGAGAAAGAAAGAGAAAAGAATATTAAAACAAAAATTACAAATGATAACAGAGTTTCACTAAACAAAATAGTATGAATTTCACAGTATTTGTTATAATGCATAATGTTGTCTTTAAATTAGTTGTTCATATTACCAGATGCATGCTTGCAAAACTGGAAGAGGAAAAAAAAGAAATATATAAGAAATTAAAAATAGAAAAGACAATAAGTTGAAAAAAAGGAGATAAAACAAATTAAACATTAACTGTTCCCTTCCAAAGACCAGTAAAAATCCACAGTATAGTTGGCCAAACCATCTTGCTTATATACATAGATATATGCCTTTTCCTCTTCTGTCCTCCTCAACTCAGTAGTTACTTCCTTTTGAACAGGTTCATTCCCTTTTCCTACTATCTATTGTACACTTCAAATTTTATTTACTCTTTCAGGTTCTCACATTAAGGAGACAATACAATGTTTACACATGTGGGTGTAAACCATCTGGGACCTCCAGTTGTAGCTTTTTTTTTTTTTTTTTTTGTCTTTTTTGAGACAGGGTCTCACTATGCAGTTCATTCTGGCCTTAAGCTCACTTTTGTAGACTCGGCTGGTCTTGAACTTGCACTGATCCTCCTGCCTCAGCCTCCCAAGTGCTGGGATTACAGGTGTGTGCCACCACGCCCAACCTTCCAGTCATAGTTTTTTGAAGAATCTCCACACTGATTTCCATAGTGGTTGTACCAATGTGCACTCCCAACAACAGTGGCAAAGGGTTCCTTTTTTCCTACATCTGCTCTGGCATTCGTTATTGGCTGACTTTTTGATGATAGCCACCCATTCTTTCTGGCATTAGGTGGAATCTTAGTGTTGTTTTAATTTGCATATTTGAACATTTTTCATAAATTTATTTGCCATTTGTATTTCATCTGAGAAGTGTATAATCTTCTCAGATGTCCATTCTTGAGTTGGGTCTTTGAATTTGGCAACCTGATTTTTTAAAATTCTTTATATGTTCTAGATAGAAGGCCTTTGTCAGAAGGACGCTTGGCTATACTTTTTTTTCCGCAGTTCATGAGTTTTCTTTTATTCTGTTGGAGGTTTCTTTTTTTTTTAAACTTCTTATTAGATTTTATTTTAGTGAGTAAAAATAGCAGAAACAAAGATAGGAAAACAGTAACAAGCAAGAGTATATGCAGTACAGGATTTTCAAAACAAGAATGGAGATTTCTTTTGAAGTACAGAAATGAAAAATAAGAGATCCCAGTTGAAGTGTTGCCCATGCAGTTTTGTTTTTGTTCATGAACTCTAACTATACCTATGTCTCTAAGATCTCTACTTACATTTTCCTCTGGAATGATTAGTATTTCTGTTTAGTACTTAAATCTTTGATCCATTTTGACTGTAATGTAGTGCATGTGAACTCATTTATTTTTGTGGATATTAGCCACTTTGATTGATAAAGACAGGCAGTACAGTGAGGAAATCCTAGTTTGTACCACTCTTGCTGGGTTTAGGGAATGAGGGAAATGTTTTGTTGTGGGTGTGTGGGAAAAGAGATGCCCACGTTCAAGGCTCTCTATAATATAAGTACAGCACTTATTGATGGACTGAGGGAGTGAAGGAAGAAGGTACCTGTGAATGAACAGGTGGACATAGGGACCACCAGGGCCATCCTTCCATGTTGTAATAGTTCTTCCTCTAGCTGGCTCCAGTGCAACCCTTTTGGTACTCTGAAGCCTCTTGACAGCTCTCTGCTTGGGGACAGTTTTCATACCAGGTGGCCCCGTTTTCCTTTTATTTTTATTTTATTTTATTTATTTATTTGTTTGTTTGTTTGTTGTTTTTGTTTATTTGTCCATTTATTTATTTATTTTGTGGCTGACTCAGCCTGCCCTGGTGGTGGGGCTGGCGCAGCATGTGGTGCCGGGGATCGAACCACAGTCCCTGCAGTTGCCTGAGCTTTCCTAAGCAGGTGCTTTAGACCACTGAACCATCTTGCCGGCCCTATTTCTCTCCATTTGTAGGATCATTTTCCAGGATATATTTACCTACTCAATCAAATGGGTAAAAGATGACAAGGATTGGTACTTTAGATTGTTTACCAATCAAAGGAACATGTAAAACAGAATTAAGCGTTCAAGTAATACTTACTAGATGAAAGAATATTGTTAAATTGTTTTCCAGTATTGTTCTGAGGGCCGGGGAGATAGCTCAATAGAGTAAGTGCCTGCCTGACAAGTGTAGGGTCCTAAGTTCAACTCCAGTACCACAAAAAAAAAAAAAAAAAAAAAAAGCCACCAGCCAATATGGTTCTGCCAGTTTTCATTCTCACCAATACAAGACTTTCAGTAACATTTTTCTCTTAAAATACTTTGTATGTAATCAGAAAAATTTTTTATCTGTGTTGGAGAAAAAAAAAACCTACCAGAAAATACAAATAAGATCTATTTCTCTTTTTATTGTTACTGATGGGTAAATGAATATGTGTTTTCTTATAGGACTGAATTTGCTCTTAAAGAAATCATGTCGTCTGGAGGTGCTGAAGATGACATCCCACAGGGAGAACGAAAAACGGTTACAGATTTTTGTTACCTGCTGGATAAATCTAAGCAACTGTTCAATGGGTTAAGGTTAGTGGACTCTTGATGATTTAAGTTTTTGTCTGGTTATGCTATTTTTAAGTTTCTAAAAGTTGTGGCATTATGCCACATGCCCATAATCCTAGCACTCCGAAAGCTGAGGCAGGAGAATTGCTGTGAGTTCATGGCCAGCTTAAACTGGGTTTCAAGGTCATCCTAAACTGCAGGAAACCCTGTTTTAAGAAGAAAAGAAAAAAGAAAGTCATGTATAGATGTTATATAAACTTCTATGAGAAATGATCATGAATTTTTTTCCTTTGACACTAGTTATTCTTAAATGAAAGAGCAATGGGAAAGGAAGAAAATGTAGTTTTACTCAAGTTAGAGATGTATATATCTCATACCATATGTAGGTTACATTTGATTTTATATATTAGAATACTGAGATCCAAGGAGCTCAAGAATACAAATGAAATTGATGGGGGAGCCTGTAGTTGCCGTTTTGTACATGTGTTTACTTGTATGATTCTTCTGTTATTTTTCTTTCTCTTTTTAGGATAATAATGTTGTTAAATGTAATAATGGAATGTTCTAGACAGTGTTATTTTTACTTGGGAAGTATGTGTTCTGGGCAGACTGGCAGCTGAGATCATGTATACCTTTGTCAAAATGTGTTTTCGATTGTATGTTGTGTGTAATGGGCAAATAATTTTGCACCATTTTGTTTTATTTAAGTGATTTAACCTATCTTGCAATAGGTAAAATATGAAGGGTGAAAAGATTTTATTACTAGGAGTTTATTTAATAGTGAATGAAAAAAATAGTGAATGATGGTAAAGATAGTTATTTTATAGTTAAATGCATTCTTTCTTTTCTATTTGTTTATTTATTTATTTGTTTTTTGTGGAACCGGGTTCAAACTCACAACCTTGCACTTTACGGGCAGGCGCTTGTGCCATGGGGCTATCTCCCCAGCCCCTTCTCTTCTGTTTTATAATTCTACTACACACAGCTAGGTGTGGAAATGTACTGGCAAAGTTTATTTTTAAGGCAGTTAATTTATTTTAAAAATGCTTCCAGTTCAAAAGGAAATAAAAGATTATCAAATGGCTCTTCTGTGACCTGCCTTTCTGTAGCTGCTCTTTCATTCTCCTATCCATATATTCATTTAATTTTGTTTATAATGCTCATCACTCCTTCAGGTTATTTTACATGCTTATTATGTCTTCTGTACAATAAAATGAGATGCCCCCAAGAGCAGAACTTTGTTTTTCACTGTGCCTCTGGCATTTTAGTCAGTGTCTTGACACTGTAGACACTTTGTAAATTTTGCTTAAAAGGGTTCCATTGATTGTGTTCTTATGTCTTGTACTCTGCTGCTTTGATCAGTTTTCCTTTGTAGATTACTTTCTATATATTTTTAAAGAACTTTATTTTTATAGTTATAATTCAAAAGGTTTGCTTGGGGGCCTAGATTTTGAGTCTTCTATTTTCCTAGAATGTTTAAAACTTTTATATTTGTATATTTATCTGTCTTTATCCTTACTTATACAGGGATATTTATTTTATTCAGCATTTAAGTGGCTGAGTATGTACCACATTCTTATTGGGCACAGGAAATTCAAAGCTAAAACTAATAGTCTCTTTTAAATGCTCTGCAAGGAAATTATAAGAAGTACAAAGCCCAGGCTGGGCATATAGCTTAGCAGCGCAGCACCTGCCTGGCAAGCACCAGGCCCTGAGTTTGATTCTTTATACAAAAAGAAAAAGTCCACAGGCAACCTTTTGCTCACTGATAGCTGGACTTTGTGTATCTGCTAGCATATTTCGTGCTTAACTCTGTGTGGCTGTTGAATTGAAAACAATACAAAGTTAAAGGAATGGTAGACCTAAAAGAGTAGGAAAGTACAGTGTTTAAAAGCTTCCATCCTGTAGTTTCTAGTACCTCAGCTCTAAAACTCAAAACATGAGCATAGTTACAAGAGCTCGTAGTCCTTCCTCTCTCTCTTTTCCTGCGTGTCCTTCTCTTTTCCAGCTTTTGTAGAGCTATATTTAAATACAGTAAATTTTACCCAAAGTTAAGCACTTTACGTTTTTGATTGCTGTTTTTGATTTTTTAAATGTATTTTTGCAGTATTTGGGTTTGTGCCCAGTGCCTTTGCACTAAGCTATATACATCCCTAACTATTTAACTGTGTAAACAGTTTGTTTAAACTTTGAGACAAGATCTTACTAAGTTGCCCAGAAATCAACTAAGTGATCTCACTTAGTTGCACTAAAACTTGTGATCTCCTGCCTTGCTCTCCCTAGTGCTGAAATTATAAACATGTGCTAGTGCACCCAGGAAAATTTTGTTTGTTCGTTTTGCTTTTGAGATAGGGTCTTGCTATGTATTGCAGGCTAGTCACAAATTTATAGCATCCTCCTGCCTCAACCTCCCAAAGGATGAGAGTACAGGTGTGCATTGCCACTTCTGGCTTACAGCTTAGTACTTTTATAGTTGTGCAGCTATACCCACAATCCAACTTTATAACAAGACACTTTTGCCTATGAGAATCTATAGTTTTTAAATCACTTCAGGTACATCTGTGTTTGTTGCCCATGATGTCAACAATATATAATATAAAAAATATTTGCTATGCATTTCAGCTTCTTTTTGAAATGTTTTAGTTTTATAAATATGTTTTGCCACCTCTGCTTACAATAACAAGTTTTCTTTGTTCATTTGTTTTAGAAGAGGAAAGGTTTATTGGGTACTGAGAATAGTCCTGAGAGACAGGAGGAGTCCCAAGTGAGTTGCCATCAAGATCTCCAAGAATGTTTTATAGGGCAAAGTCATGAGTTGGGTACAGAGTGAATCAAACTATAATCAACAAATAAGATTTCAAGTATAGCTGCTTAGTTTTTATTGATCCAGTAGGGAAATGAGCATATGGTAAGGGAGTATGGTTGACATGATTAACCTTGGCTTATCTGTTTCTAAAGGAGGAACATTTTGGGAAGAGATGAGTCAGGGTAATGTTCCAGCAACAGGTTTTTGAGCATTTCTTTTATAATAGAGATTTCTTTTGGAACAATTATGAGGAAAGGCTTTTTTGATTATCTTCCTCCTGTATCTGTCGTGGTCTGAATAGAAAAGAGGACTGCAACGCTTGTAGAACACATGAAACTTACTGAAAATAGGCTGGACCAGCAGTGAAGCCTGGAGGAGGGAAGTGGAATCCAGCTGTAATTGTGTCAGCTTTAGCACTGGGCCCTTTCGTTGCATGTTTCTTTCACTGTTAGTGCTGATCTTTTTGCTAGCTTTCCTTTGTATCTTTTTCTTTCTTCGGGTTATGAAGTGAACATTAAGATTTTTCTTTTTTGCTTCTCTCTTTTTTCTGTGTCTTTGCAGCAAAGTGTATGTAAATCTGACTTTTATAGACATACCTGTGTGACTTGTGTGCATGTATATACAGCCTCAAAAGCCTGCTAATTTTTCCTCTGGCTTGGACTTTTTAGCTATAAGCAGAGCTATAGCTTATGTTTCAAAACATAAAAGGCTTCAGATTTTCTGTGTAGTGCTTAGATTGGGATATAATAAATTTTCTTTTCACTCTTACAAATACATCTTTCTACCTTATATTGAGTTGTCCATCTGAGTTATCTGAGCCTTTCATTTTCCTGGCTGTGATTATCTTAACAGAATATTTTTCTTAATTGAAAATTTCTTTTTATAATATGTGCATAACAGAGTAGCTCATTTTTTCTTTCTCTGTGTAAGAAACATAGTCCAGAGAATCAGAAATGGGTAAAATGAATGGCATTTTGCTTCTAATAGCACTTGCATGTAGTTAGTCATAATGAAGTGAGAATAATGTTAGAAAAAGCTTTGAATACTGTCAGGAAATGATCAAAAGCCCAAATGCTTGCAGGGCTCTGGTTGCCATGGTGATAAAGACTGTTGAATTAGAATGGAATACTTGGTAGGATTATATAAGGCAGCATCTCAGGACGAGTTTGAGAAATGCAGCTGTGTCTGACGGTGCTGTCTGTAACTTGGGGTGCTTTGCAAAGGCAGAAGCCTCCAAATCACTAATGATTGACTCCAGAGAAGCAAATACACAAAGCCAACACAAGCTTTGGGAGCCAGGTTTTGTTTTGTTTTTCCTACCCCTAGCATTATCAACAAAATGAAGTATAATGGTCTTTAAGAGAAATAATTACAGAAATTATTATTATTATTATTATTATTATTATTATTTTATTTTATTTTTTGTCTTTTTGAGACAGGATCTCACTATGCAGTTCAGGCTGGCCTTGAGCATACTGTTGTAGCCCAGGCTAGTCTTGAACTCACACCGATCCTCCTGCCTCAGCCTCCCAAGTGCTGGAATTACAGGCGTGTGCACAAATTATTTTTATTACACATGTGCCTAACATTGAAATTGCAGAAGAAATCACCTACAATACTTTGGTTAGAACCTATTTTTAGGCATGAGACTATGTTATAGTCAGGTTTTACAAGGGAATGGATTTAATACAGTAGATATAATTTGTAGGATTATTTTACAATATTCAACCAAAGAGTCAAATGCAAAAGTGTATGGGAAGTCTTTCCACACCCTAGAGACCCAAAGAATCTAGCTGAGGGCCTGGATCCCACAGCAATGTCCTCCATGAGTCCTGGAGGCGTAGAGCCCATGAAAATGTCTCATGCAAGTCTACATCAAGGATCTGCACTGGGAAGTCCCAAAGGTCAGTGGTTGAGGCTAGAAATTTTGCAACAATGGGGTGAAGTACCTGTGCCAGCAGGCTGAGGGAACTGCACTCAGCAGAAAGCTGTGCTCAAGTTAAGGACCAGTGCTTCCCCCAAAAGAACTGCAGCCATCCCTGCAACAGTGAAGACTCTTACTTCTCCAACAATGAGAACAGCTGAGTTCTCAGCACAGTGAGCATCTCCAGGAAAATCTATGGCATACCATCTTCCCTTCCAGTTGTTCTTTTATGCTGTTAGCAGAATTCTCAGGCCTTCCACACCTAGAACCATGCTAATTCATTTCAGCCGTGTTACAATTTGATCATTAGTTGATCCATCACAGATCAGAAGTTAGATCTTTCTTTTTTTTTTTCTTTTTTTAACGTATTTTGCACAGGGTCTCACTACACAGCTTTGACTCATAGTGATTCTCCTGTTTTCAGCCTCCCAAAGAGCTGCAATTACTGACCCACGCCACCATGCCCAGTCTCAGTTGCAGTCTCAGCACACCCAGGGGTGGGGCCAGCACAGCATGCTGGGGGTTGAATCTGGCCCCTGTTGAATATGAATCATAGCTCTAAAACTTACTGGCCATAGTTCCTAAGCAATTGTATGTCTGTATTTTCCATCATTTATATTCACATGCACTGTGGGGAAGCTATACACTAAGGATCATAATAGGTGAAAGCCAGTGAAAATGTGAAAACAGATGCAAAGCAATGAGGAAGTGTCCAACAGCATCAGAGGGAAGGCTCATTTAAATTGAAGATGATTGAGGGATTGGGAAGGTAGCTCAGTAGAGTAAGCGCTGGCCTGGCAAGCACAAGGTCCTGAGTTCAATCCCCGGTACAGAAAACAAAAAAAATTAAAGGTGATTGAAAAGGATGTACTGTACTTGGACTTAAGTATGCATAGGTGTTGGTGAGGAGTGATTTGGGTTAGTAAAGATAGGCAATTTATGGTATCTTTCTAGAAACTGCCTGAGTTGCAGCATCTCATCTTTACATTTGAAATGTCTGTGAGAAACAAGCTTAATCATTGGTATTACACTTTTTTTCTTCCATATTCTTCTAACTTCTCTGCGAATTTAAAAAGAGAGATTAGTGTCATATTTTCACTTGCCTCTAAAGCCTTGGCAAGGGATATGAGCAATCAGTTTATATCATAGGGGCCTTTGGAATATGTAAACTATAAGGTTATTTTACTGATTGGGTAACTCATAGGGCCCCATTTAATTTAATTCTATTGGCCATTAAATTCTCATGTCTACTGATAGTAGTAATGACCAAATGATACATTCAGAATGTAAAACCAAGAGTCATGTCTAAAATTCTTTATAGGGGCTGGGGAGATAGCTCAGGGGCAAAAGTGTCTGCCTGGCAAGTGCCAAGTCCTGAGTTCAATCCCCAGTTCTAGGAAAAAAAAAAAAAAAAAACTTTATAAAGTACCTTAATTTTTGACTGTAATCATAATGTTTTGTATGTTAGAGTCTATGTATTTCATTGGTTGAGATATGCTCTCAAAGAGCAATTTAGCACATAATCCTGAAGAAATTTTTGAAAATTAACACTATTTTGTAAAAGAAATTGTGTTGTGGCTAGGGTGTTAGACTGGAGTAGCAGAAGTTTTGAATTCTTTTGAGGAAAATAATAACCAAAACTTAGGCAACATTGTTCATAGCTATAAACACAAGATACTCCTA
>PVKN010042195.1:0-10429 GCA_004027915.1 Capromys pilorides
ATGCATGGAATAATTTTGATTCCTTTGCATTTACTTACGCATGTTTTATGCACTAGCACATATTCTATTTTGGAGTCCCATGTGCAGCTGAGAAAAACATGTATTCTGATACTGTTGTGTGAAACTCTGTGTAAAGGTCTACTAAGTACATTTTTTCACAAGTTTCATTTAGTTTTGTTATTTACTCATGTTGTGCATGGTTGATCTATCTTTTTGTGTCAATGGGGTATTAAAAGCCCCCAATGCAATTATGCTGTTGCTCACTAAATATGTCCTGTTAAAATTTGTATTATGTATTTGGCTATCCCTACATTGGGTGTATATATTTTTATAATTTTTATCTCTTCCTCTTGCAGTTTTCCCCTAACAAGTATGTAGTGACCTTCTTCATCCTTTTTAATCACATATGGTTTGAAGTTGGCATTGTTAGCAAACAGAACAGCTACCCCTCCTTTTTTCTGGGTTCCTGTCTCATGGAATATTGTTTTCCATCCTTTGGCTTTCAGTCTATTAATTTCTTTTTGAGTTAAGTGTGTTTCCTGTATGCAGCATATTGTTGGATTTTGTTTCTTTATCTACTCTGCCAGTCTGCTTCTTTTGATTGGTGAATTGAGGCCATTTACATTGAAAATTATAACTGATATATATTGGCTTGTCTTTGCCATTTTGTTTTCCTACTGTAGGATCTCTACTTTTACCCTTTGCTTAATTACTTGCTCTGCTTGATAATCCTCTTCTGTTGTTGTTGAAGTTTTGATCATCTTTGTCTCTTTTAAAAATATTTGTCAGTACTCTCTGTAGGGTTGGTTTGGTTGTCATGAATTTCTTCAGATGTTCTTTGTCATGGAAGGATCTAATCTCTCTATTAAATTTGATAGATAGTTTTGTGGGGTACATCACTCTGTGCTGAAAATTATTCTCTTTCAGGTTCTCAAATGTCTCACTCCAGCCTCTTTTTGATTTTATCATCTATGTTGAGAAGTCTTCCATGATTCTGATGGGGCCTTGCATTATAGGTGATCTATTTCTTCTAACATCTTTCAATATTTTGTTCTTTTGTTCAGTTTCTGGGATCTTGATTATTGTGTGTCTGGGTGATTATCTATTTTGAATATGGCTAACTGGAGTTCTGTGTGCTTCAGTTAACTGTATATCAGATTCCTTTCCCAAGCTTGGGAAATGTTCTGCTACTGCTTCTGTGAACACTGTTTTTGTGTCTTTTGTGCCATCTCTAGCTGTTTCATTAGTCTCACCTTATTTCTCTTCGCGTCATCTTGCAGCTGTTGTGTTATTATTTCCTTGTTTCTCATTATTTTTAAAAGATGTTTCCTTTTATCTTCACTAGCTATGATGCAGTCTTCAAGATATGAAATTTTATTTTCTGTTTCATTCAACTGGTTTTGCCAGCTCTCAGGGGAATTCTTTCTTTCTTTCTTTTTGTGGAATTGGGAACTGAACTCAGGTCCTCGTGCTTGCCAGATAAGTACTTATTCTACTATGCTATCTCCCCAGCCCCTTTTCAAGGGAATTCTTAATGTCCTGATATCTGTTTGAATCTGTTTCATGCATTCTAGTTCTTTCCTATATTATTCATTCAGTGTTTCCATTATTTTCCCATTCCCTTCTATTTTTTAATCTGTGTCTTCTTTCAATATATTGAGCAATTCTTTAATGATTGTTGCCATTTCCTTTTTCACGCGAGAGATTATTTCTAATCTGATTTCCTCCATAGCCCAATGAAATTGTTTCTTTACTTTAGTTGCTGTCATCTCTGACATTTCAAGGTATGACTTCCCAGTTCTTCCAGGACCTCGTCTCCTGGACCTGTTTTGGGTGGGCTGGAGCTCTGAAATCGCCTTTTGTTCCTTCTTTTTGTCATGATTTGCAGTGATGGTATATGGGTCGGTTGCAGCTCAGCAAGGCTCTCAGGAGAGTAGGAGGGCAGGGCAGGCTCATCAAAGCTCCTACTGTGTGGGGTCAATGTAGTTTCTACTTCATTAAGGAGAGGGGACAAGGCACAGTTCAAGAAGGATCCGATGTTAATGAGTGCAGGCTGCAGACATGCAAGGCTCCGTAGATGGTAGACTGGTGCAGGGTTGTGTGCTGCAAGGTTCCTATAGGTAGCTGTGGTAGTCACATCTCCCTGGTGGCCTTCAGGTTGAGGATGCACAGATGGGCTCGGTGGAACTCCAGTGGGAAGGCTGGGTAGTGGAGGCTAGCCTACCAGGTCTTTCTCGCAGTCTTCAGGGTGAGGAGGTGTGGCCGGATTGAAAGATATCTTAATTATGAAGATGTGAGATGCGTATTTTTAAATATAAAAAGTCAAGATTTTTGCTTCAGTGCAAATTGGAAGAAAAACTTTGGCACTCAGTAGTGCTACACAAAACAGAAATGTGTCTTTAAAGGCTTCACCAAGTATTTTAAGTTTTTGGACTTGGGGCGATACACATCCAGAAGCACAGCTATCTATGTTCCTAGCATCTGAGATGCATCCTTCGCTTCTGGAGGGGAAAGATCACAAGAGTCCACTTAGCTCTGGAAGCTTTGATGATAGGTCACCGAAGGCAGTCCTGGTGAACCTGGTAAGCACACTGCAGCGGGCCATTGTCAAGGGAAGCTCTGCAGGGCTTGCCACCTCTGATCTAGAGCTGCCCAAGAGTTCTAGATGCGGAAGGCTCTGCTTGGGGCTGGTTCTGGCTTAGTTTCTCTGCAGCTTCTAAATGAGATCATGCTATTCCCCACAGCTCCATAGGCTTCTCTGCTTGTTACCTGAAGAGACCTGGAGTATTGCTGAGTCATGAAAAAAATCCCTGTGGTGATTCCACCTTCAGGACAGTGCTGGAGAAACCTCTTGCTGAATTCCCTTCAAAGCTGTTATGACCCTGTTCCTGTCCCATAGCCTTGTGGCCAGCCACCTCAGGGCCCACTTTTCCTTACTTTCCTTGTTTGTGGAACAAAGCAGTGAGAAATTTCCTGAAATTGCTAATATTGTTATAATCCTACATTATTTTTTCTTTAGACAATGATTATTTTAAAGGGATTTTACTTCGAGTCTAACAAAACCTTATAGATTTTAAAGCTGTCTTTTCCTATATTGCTATGTGGAAGTTTCTCATGAGACCAGTGGTAATATTTTTATATTTTTTAAATGAATAGATGTAATATGAAATATTAGTCATTTTCATTTAAGTATTTTTAAAAAATTTCCTCACAAAAGGACCAATAGATCATACAATTACCAACAAATAATCCAATTATTTAAAGTATAAAGAGAGAGAGAATTTCAGATTTTGGCAGCTAGTTGATAATAAATATGGTAACATAAAAGGTACTTTAAGTTAAAAAGAATCACAAAAAAATTTCCCATAGATTTTGAAATTGTAAGCTCCTGGTGGAAATGTCAGGTATTTAAACATTTCAAAAGAACAATTGAAAATAAGTACATCATTAGTTTCTGATGGGTTAAAAATACTTTGTTTTTACTGACAATTTTAGCTTCAGCTCAGGAGCTCTGCGAATGCCTGGGTGGATTCCAGCACCGCCTGGCGCTCCGCACACACGCACGTCAGCCTACAAGGACTGTAACTGTGGCCACGCTGAGGTTCCTCGGGTGTTTTCGTGAAGCCAGACTTCGGAAGCACTGCCCTTTTACTACCTCCCTTCGGATAATCTCTGCTCTTTCTGGAAGGGAAGGATGACAATAACCAGGCAGAAATTTAGCTTCAATTTTGTCTTCTTTCCTTCAAAAGTGCTTTTGAACCAATAATGCAAAATACCTGGAACAGACACAAGCTTTACTGTGATAGAGAATGCTGGTGCTATAACTCCTGTCAGACGGATAGCTCAGTGACCCAGGTCAGCCTTCTGTGAAGACTGGACGAGGGGCCTAGCACTGGTGCATGCTCAGGGCTAAACGTGCTTTAGGAAGACCTGGCAGTGCAAACATAGGTGGTCAACAGAACTATCGGCTCTGCATAGCCCTCGTGTGTCACTCCCTTTTCCGATGCTATCAATGAATGTTGGAGTCTAGTACATTGGTAATGAATAAATTCTTTCAGCTAGCAAGCTGGCAGTCACAGGTTGAGGGACCAAGCTTGGTGAAGGTGTCCTTGCTTGGGGGACTTGTTAGCGTCTCAAGGCTGCTGGGGCAGTTGCAGCAAGAGGACTGCATCCAGCTGACACAGGCAAATTGGCTTCTGCCACAGATCCACTCTGGAGACACCCGCTGACCAGCTAATCTGTGAATGTGCTAATGCAATTAGGTCACGTTCGCAATCTAGTCCTATTGTATGGGTTAGGCCTGATTCTGTCTCTGAGTTCATCACAGTAGGACTTACATTTCAGCATGAGTTTTGAGGGGTACTCTCAAAGCAGAGCACCTGCATTGTTTCCCAAATCTATAATACTCCAAAGCACAATGGGGTGAAGATGTCACTCATGGAGGTGGTAACTGCAGAGCTATACCCTGGGACACCCAGAGCTCCCTATGGAATGGATTCTCCAAGAAGCTTGCCTTGCTGACTCCAGCAGGACAGTGGCAACAGCACTTCCTGAGAAGCTCTCTGCCTTCTTGGTCCCAACTCTGATGATTTTGTGAGAGACCTTTGCAAGGCAGGCTTTCAACTTTTGGAGAATCATTTGCTCTCAAGAGGGCTTCATCTTCAGGGAGGGGATGTGACCGAGGTAGGATTATGGACCTCCAGAGCTGAATGTGAGCCCAGAGGACTCGCTGCCTGGTAAGATGCATGGACATGTTGCTTTCTGGTGGCTCATGGCAAAAATTCAGGGACGTCCAGAAGTTTACTGAGTGCCATCCACAGTTGCCAAGGTCTGCCAAGGTCAGGCTCTGCTGTTGCTTAACAACAAGACCAAGCTAGCCCTGAGGTGGACCAGCTTGCGTCTTACAGAGGAGAGCAGTAGGATACTAGGAAGAGATGGAATATGAGGTGATTTCACAAGAGGAAATTTCACGAGAGACCTTTTGGGGGAGTGACAGTCACTGAGTATCACAGACTGCAGCACACAGAGCCAGAGGTTAGTTTAGCTTGGGGTTTTAGAGGCAGGAAAACCAGAAAGCAGAGCCATAGAATTTGGAGAGAACTGCTTTCCTGCATCAAAACGCCGTAGTGGGCATCACATGGCCAGGCAGAACCTGGGATCTTCCTCTCCCCGTAAAGCCCACGGTGGGGCCCTCCTCGTGATTCATCAAATCTGAATGACTTTTTCATCGTAAGTGCTGTTAGCATGTGAGTTTGGAGGTTAAGTTGCAAGACGCGGACTTCGGGAGATCTCTTCACTGGCAACTCCCATCAGGTCGTTTCCAGAATGGAAAGGACTCCGAACTCTTCCCAGCCACTGCTGGCTTCACCCACACACTCTTCCCCTGGGTCTTCCCCATCCCTCTTATCCTTTGCAATGAGATCCCCTTTTTCAGAGAGACCCCAGGAATTATTTTACCCGTATTTAGTTGAAACAAACTATTTTCTCTCCAGGATTCCTGGTTTGTGTCTGGCTGTGGTTTGAAGTTTTCTCCCGAAAGTCTGCGTGCGGAGGGAAAGCCAGGGGCAGCACGGAGAGAGAGAGAGATCTGCTTTCCTCCCAGAGACTGCCGCCTGGGAGCAGTGCCGGACCCTGCCTCCTGGGGAATTTGCCATCAGGTGTGGTGAAGTGGAAACACTGGCTTCTAGGTGCTTCATCGAGACCTTATTATAAAGGGCCCAGTTCTCTGGTGTTCGACTTTGGCGTTTTTTGAAGTTCTTTTTCAACCAGAAGCAAAATAAGGCTTTAGTGCTGATACCTGATTAATACTAAACGTGTCTGTGCTGTTTCTTATTTTCCCTCTGTTCTAAACAAAATCATAAACACAGGTTCATTTTAAAAATAGTTGTGACATGCAAACGTGCATGTCCCTGGCAGTCACACTTCTGTAGGGCTCCCTCCTTCTCCTCTGCAGTCGATCACTCGAATCCATCTTCTTGCACAAAAGATACTTCGGTCTGCTTCATTCTTTTTCAATAAGTTCTGAATAATTTTCAAAATAAGGCGGCGTTTTCTCTTCTGATAAAGCTAGCAGATGCATTGCGTGACAGAATCATTACTCAGCTTTCATTTTCCTCTGAGACGAGGGCTTTTTCTTTTTCCTAAAGCACTCGAACTAAAATAGAGAGTTACGTAGACAATAACGGTTAAAAATTTAGAAAATAAAAGGGCCATTTGTCTCCGCCTTACATTAGGACAATGACTCTGTGTTTCACTTATCATAGAATCCTATTGCAACGGAAGGATATTCAAAGTTTTGGCAGTGGGGTGGAAGCGGCTTTTCTTCCCTGCCCTTGGAGTTGAAGAGCAAGGAGGGGCGGTCCGGGACTGCGAAGCTGCGACCTGCGGGCCGCTGCTCCGAGGAACTTAGCCCGGGAGTGCCGCCTGCCTTTCTGGCACCCTCAGGGATGGGACCACACCCTGCACGGGAGCACCTGCCTCGAGGGGACCCAGGCCCGCCTGACTCCCAGCCCTGCAAGCTCTGCCTTCCTTTGGCAACTGTACCGAGCGATTTGGGTCTTTTCTTCCGGATTCTGCTTTAAAGCCGAGGCAGAAGGTGAGAAGATCGGGGCAGAAAGGTAGGGGAGAGAGCTGCAAGAGGAGGAGGGAGGCTGGGGCCTCGCAGGCAGTAGCGGGCAGGCAGCAGCACGGTAGGGGGGCGCGGCTCCACTGGGCGTCTTCTGAGACTCCCCAGCCCTCGGCTGGTGCTCCCGTTCCTCGCACACTGGGCAACTTGTTGCGGTGACCCCTGGGGCCGCCTCCCTCTGGGTCCTTGGGATGCTCAGGCTGGCGCCCTGTGCTGTACACCCTGCGTGGCCTCCTGCCCACCACGGCTGCCAGCTGCCTCCGTGTGGCTGGCTCTGGTGGCCGCTTCGATTTTCTTTCCCGGTTTTCTCAGGACACCACGGTCTCCGCTTCACTTGCGTTTTTCTAGATTCCCTAGGTTTCAGGTGCCTCCCACCAGCATAGGATGCTTAGGCCAAGCCGCAGTATGGGGGAGTCCCCTCCAGCTTAAACTCTGCCCGGCCCCTGTGTCCCAGCACAGAGGACTCCTGCGGCGCTGTGCGCTGGCTGCGAGCTTGTCCTCCTATGAGCCCCTGGCTGCCACTGACCGCGTGGCCCAAGGAGGTCACACTCTGGAGGCCACCGTCCCTTACCGCAGTGGCTGTTCCCTGCTGTCCCCGCACAGCCAGCAGGCAGCTCTTTCACCATGAGACGGACGATACTTCTTCCTCACTGCGGTTTAAAGTCTTCCTCAGCTTCTTTACGCGCTGCACCGATAACTAGGACGGGGGTCGCGCTTTGCATGCAGCGAGCCCTGCATGCCAGCGCGCCCGTCTTTCACGCGAGCTTAGGGCAAGAAACAGCGCGCTCCTAGCGAGTCCCGACCACGAGGGAAAGAAAACGGGCAACAATAACCACTGTGGTGCTGGGACGCAGGTCAGACTCATGCACCGCGCCAGGCTCTGGGGCCGGTCCCTGTCCAGAGTACGCTGGGCATTGCTGTTCTGAGTTGTCCTTCCTGGAATTTCCGGTCACTCTTTTCTGCGCAGCAAATTCCTGCTCAGGCAGAGTCCGTGGGCCACGATCCCCACCGTGCAGGTCTTCTTGCTTCTGCCCGCAGCTGTTCCCTCCTCCCCGCGAGATGCGTGGGGGGGTCACTCCGCTATCACCCGGGCCTGCGCTGCTCTCTCTGTCTCCGCATTCTTCGTCCAGTGCTGCACAGATGCGTGGTTCCTGCGCGGTGGCTGCTGAGTCCCTTGCCCGGCTGAAGGCTTCCTTTAGCACAGGCGCCCTCCCCAGCGGGGTGAACATGCGGGCTCCCTAGAGCTGGCGGGTCGGCCGCACCCCAGTGCCGCATTATCTAGGCGAAGCTTCAGAAAGCAAATCGAAAGCAAAGGCGGGCTTGTGTGTTTCCTCTCCTCCGTGTCTTCCTTCTGTCCTTAGCCTTTGGGAGGTTGGGGAGGACAGAGAAGAAGAGACGGTGACAGTGGGCGCTGCCCCCGCCAGGGACCCACAGAGGCTCCCGCAAACACACCACGGACTTGGGTGGCTTCCCACAGTCGCACCTTCCCAGTCTGGTTGGGACTGGCTGTGTGCTCCCCGTGGACGCAGCTGAGCCCCTTGCATTGCAGCGCCTCATTGCTCCTCATGATTTCTGTGTGAGAGATGGGCAGTCCTGGCGTCGCACGGCCGGCCTGTCACCCTGTCAGTGCCAGGCCAGAAGCAGAGGGTGCGTGTCCGATGAGGGGCCCTAAGGAGGATTCTGAGCTTGGGCCGTAACTCCGAGCAATGGGGTAGGACCCTGCAGCTTGGCCTAGCGCTTTTCTCATGGCTTTAAATAATAAATTAAATAACAATAATTGCTTTTACACTAGGAATTTTATAAATCACAAAATTTCTTTTTTAAGTGAAGATTTAGGGAATTTCCTTAAAACAACATACTTATTAGTCAGAAGAAGGGGTACGGCTGCTCAGTTTCTCATAAAGAAAGAAAACTGGGGATCAAATGTCTTAGACGCCCCATGAAAATGGAGTAGCAGCCTGAATGGACATCTCCAAATAACGGTCTGTTCCTGTACCAGGTAAAAGTTATTGCTATTACCACTGCAATTCGGGTCGTTACCCACGTTCCCAGATGTATGTTCAGATCCCAATGCTGGTGTCCAGCAGAATTTCACGCTAGGAAGTGTGATTGCCCATTGTCATTTGGTTTCCACCCAACTGCTCTGATGGGAGCCTGGCTTTGCGTGGGAGCTCTTGCTCAGGCCCTGACATATTTCTGGTTGAATGGAGGGGGAGGGGGGTGCCACAGAGCCGCAGTCTGAGGAGAGGGCAGCCGTGCTCCCACTCGCAGCATCACTGTGGCTTCCCACTGCGTGAAGATCTGGGCTAGGGCGGGGATGCATGTGGACTCATCCTTTGAGAAAGTTCAAAATCAAGGACTGTCACTCTATGCTCAGATAATTGTGCCGAGTGTCCCAGCAGCTGGTGATCTTTTCCTGAAGAAGGAAAGCTAGGCGGGAACAACCTCCTGTCTTTTCTCTTTTCCAGACAGGGCCTTCCCATGCAGTGGAGCTGGCCTTGAACTCACTACATAGCTCACGGTGGCCCGGAACGTGAAGTTGTCTTCCTGTCTCATCCGCCCAAGTGCTGGAGTACAGGTGTGCTCCACTGCGCCTGCCCATTTTCCATCCACCGGTAGAACAGTTTCTCACTAGAGAACACTGCTCTTAGCTTTGTCTCCAGAATGGTAGCTGCATGTTCCAAGGACTTTCTATGTCACCATTGCACAGCTGAGGCTAAGGACAAAAGTGCTAGGGAAGCTGTGGACCTGTCGCGGAGGTAAGGGTTCAGAGATTTCGCGTCAAAAGAGAGGCCAGTCTGAAAGAAAGAGTCACAGACGGAAAAGAAAAATTGGAGCCTAAGAACTCAAGAAATGAGTATTGAACCTTCTATATGTAATTAACTACTGTACCACTTAGAATGCAATCACAAAAACAAATTGCACCTGAAATTTTGTGTTTAATTATGTGATTTAATGTAGCAGATTAAAAACATCACTATTCATTTTTATTCACGTGGTAAACATTAACCTCCTCATGATATTTTTTTCATGATCCCTTTTTATTGTTGCAGAGACATAATTAAGGCTCTTATAATTAACTTTCCCATGACTCAGCCTGAGTAATTCGAGCACCTGCTGGTATAGGAGACACAGAATAACACAGTGTCATTCAAATGGTGCCAAATTAAAGTAATTTTATAATTAATGTTACATTTCCTCAGAAGGAAATTTCTGGAGCTGTCGTAGGCAAAGTGAAGTACAATTCAGAATTGGCTAAATTTTGCTCATGGCTTTATTTAAAAGCAGTTCATGACTCAAGGAGGCTAATTCATTTGGGTGTTGATTGGCATTGAAGTTTGAAAAATGCCTGTATAATATTTAAAGTAACATTACCTGCTCAAACCATGAGAACCTTGGAAAATCAAGCGTAGCTTTGGTCTTCTCATTGCAACACAGATGGAGACCAAACCCCTGGACTCAGAAGCTCTGTGCTTCGTGAGGGTCACCGAGGCCCTCTTTCTTCTTGCCAAACCACAGCAGATTCCATCTTACCGAATTCCAGTAGTTCTTCTGGACAAAATCAAGCATCTGTTGATGTGCTCAGCTTTGGAACAGGCTAAGTGGGGTTCCCTTTTCTATTCAAATGATTGTCACATTTTTCCATTTGATTTTTCTCAGAGATCAGATGCAGAAATCTGGGCTTCCTTTGCAGTCTCACCTTCCCAGCGTGCCAAGGAAGGAGTGAGTTCCCCAGCTATAGCTGGCCTCACCCTTGGATGTGTGGATGTCAGCCCTTGGCCTTGGTGCACTCTGTGTCTTCAG
>PVKN010042196.1:0-10439 GCA_004027915.1 Capromys pilorides
AGGACCCCAGCCAGGACACCCCAAGCCCTGATGTCTCCATTGCAAGGGGAACAGCACACTCCCCTGAGGGCTGATGTGCTCTTGGTGTCTAGCTGCCCATGGGGAAGGCAAGACTGGGAAAAGGCATCTGCCAGACAGCACCCTGTTTGAAATTCTCAGCCTTCTGCCACATTACAGTTCGGAGATGCCTGCTTCCATTTATAAAGCAGGAGGACTTCTGTTTTGATGCCAGAACCCCTCCTGGTAAAACCTTCTGTCCAAGTGACCAGTGTGCTAGTCTTGAAGCCCTCAGTGAGACAAGTTTGGGTATACATTGCACTCTGGTACCAAAACTAGGTATATGTACTTATGTGGCTCAGAGGTGTTGTAAAGATGACTTTATGTCAGTGCTTGCTAATGGAGCATCATAACAGTAAATTAAATGTGTAATAATATAGTGATTATTTTATTATCATCAATCATGCATTAGGCACCACATAGGATATAAAGTAGGACGTGATGGTTCCTGCTGGGTTTATAAAACCTGTATGTGGCCATACTCCCTCATGTCTAGGTATCATTGAGCACTGTAGTAACCCCACCCAGGGAATAAGGTAAGCACTCAGAAGAATTCATTAATGAGGCTGAACTGGCCAGTTGGACTCTTAAAATGAACCGTAAATATTCATTTTCTCCTCACAATTATGCTGTGATTATTTGAGGGCACAGATTATCATTCAGCAATGATTTCCCCAATCATATTTTTTTATCAACTCCTCCACAAATCTCAGCTATGATAATTCCTCCAAAGCATCCTCCCTCCTGCCCTCTTGTTAAATGTACCAATTTAAATTATTACACTCAGATATTTAAGTGCGGGTGTCTGCTAATTATAGCAGTCTTAAGGCTCAACTTGAAGTAGCCCTAATAATGTTTATCCTTGACTCTAGGATCTGATTTCTCAAACTGAAGCAACAGCCACATGCCTGAATTCAGAAGACAGAGCATTTAAGATAATTTCATTGCAGGCTTCTAATAAATAGACATGACGTTTCAAAAGGCATGCTGTGAGAGACACCAGCATTGTAACCTCCTCCATGCACATGCTTTTTCCTTTATCCCTGCCACTGAGACTGATAAGAAAAGATCAGCACTTTTAGAGGGAACAAACAAGGGTGAAGAAAAATTGAATTTTCCATGAAGTCATTCTGTAAACTTTTATATCCATTATTTTCCTGGGAAATCCTAAGCAAAATAGTGCTTATTCGTGGAGATAAAGCTACAGAACAGGTTGTTAGTTGTAAACATAATTTTCTTAGGAAAACTGTATTTACTCAGCAGTAGTCTAAAACAAATAATGACCCTAGTTAGTTCCCTGGCATTTGACTTTTATTTTCTATGCTAAACAAGTCTACTTCTATATCCCCAGGATTATTTTTCCTTTTATGTGTGAGTTCAGTATTCTGAGGCTGCTAATGAAGACACATCCATTTAGCTTCTTATCTTTTAGAACTTTTGAGGCTGTCACACCACATTGCCTCACATACTGGACTAAGTTGTCTTTTCACCTTTCTCTTTTCAGAAAAAAAAAGGGGGGGGGATATATGTGTTTCTGGTTTGGAGGTGGACCAACTGCTATCATAATAGCAGGAAATTTGTGCTGAGGGAAAACCTCATATCTCCTAGGCCAGTATTGTTGAACCTATGACACTTGGACTGCAGTGGACTATTTGTATGAGTAAAAGCTCTAAAAGGTTTGCCATCACTGTCTGGACCAACAGGAAAATTCGTTCAAGCTGACAAGGAAGGGATGGAAGATATACGTTAGCCTAGAATATGATAAAAGGATATTGTAGTTGTAACAATAGTTGTTTGTTGTATGTCAATTTTATATTCAAAGCACAGATATTATAATCCATTACAAATGTTGACCTCAATTTAATCTTTGTTTTAAAACAAGAAACTCTGAAATTTATGTTATCTGCATTTTTCAGATGAGGAAATAGACCACAAAAATAGCTTGCACAGTTTCATCCAATTAGGTGTTTTAGTTTAGGACCCCAGAGAGACTGTCACTATTTTATTTGTTGAGATTGTTAGTATTGGAGAATTGGATTTGATTTTAAAAATCATTTTGGAAAGTAGGCTGTTACTTTAGTGTATACAGCTGAAGAGTGGCCACCTTTGATCACAGTTCATTTCTACCTTTACCAACTTAGTCATAATGTTTTATTACTGATCACTGTAAATGATGCTCCCCTGGCTCTTATAGAAGGCAATTACAGCAGGTAATTAAAATTGTAGATCTTTACAATGTGGTTGAGAATATTAAATCAAACCTTCAGAAAATTAGGTAAAGTATCTTTTACAGTGAAAAACCACTTAGCAAGTCTGTAGATCATTACCAAAGTCAGAGTCAGTACTGGACCCTGCACGTTTCCAAGAGTACATTGTTATCCAAGATGGAAAGAAGTAGAATTCATATCAAAAATAATAGGAGCCAAAAATTTACCTAAAAATACAGCTTTTTCTGTGTTCTAATTAATGAGTATTTAACAATGGTCTTCCTCTGCGATTCTTTGTTACTCCAGGTAATTGTTCTTCTGGTGCCTTTTTACCTTTTGTAATCTTCAGCAATAGGCTCTTAATATGCATCATCTCCTGCTTGTCCAGCCTTACATGGATCCATATATTCAGAGTAGTTCTAGGAAGAAAAAAGAAGTCCTGTGACCACTCTTTGTCGTTGCTGCTTGCTCATTTGCCTAGAAATGTCAAACAAGTATAGCCTCTTTTAAGGTGGCTTCCAAAGACTGTCATCCTATGTAATTGTATAGAACCATAAAAATGAGAACTGGGAATTCACTGATTCACCTTAGTTTGGGGCTGAAATGACTATCTGGGAAGTTACTAAATCAGACATGCAAGGCTCCAGCCAAAACCTTGAAAGGATGTCTTTCCACTGTGGTTGCTATTGTAGACTCAGAGGTAGGAGTTGGGGGTGGGGAGAGGAAGGCTATGTGCTGCAGTCTGAGGTGGCAGAAGTCCTGGCTGGGTCCCCATCTGCATCTCTTTCCTAAAAAGATTCTTGCCTTCTGTTCCTCTGCCAGGGTGTCCCTATGGCCTTATTAATTCAGAGAGGGTTGGATGTCATTTGGGAAAGTTTCCAGCACAAATGTGATCTGGAACTCTAACTTCTCCCTTCCTATTAATCCTCATTAATCATCATGATCTAGGTATAGAATCCATATGCGTACATTAACCTTCAGTTATTTGTTCATTTCAAAAAGTGTAAGTTGGTTTTGCACTTCTTTACTCATGAAAACTTCTGAATTGAAAAAATTACCTCAGGAAAAATGATATAATATTGATATCATAAAGAAAGATCATATGAATATTTTGACCTTTTGTTTATTTGTTCAAATTAATTATAGTAGTTCTAAAAATAATGACACTAAATAAAAACCTAGGAAGCAAGTCTGCAGATCAATGTAATTGAACACTATGTTAGTAGTAAAACTAGCTTGATCATATCTACCTTTTGGGGTGGACAGTACTAGATACTGAACCCAGGGCCTTTATACTAGCTATATCTCCACATTTTTTTTTTAGAAAGAGCTTCTTTAAGTTGCTAAATTCCCTAGGCATTGTTTGAACTTGTGGTTCTCTGTGATTATAGGTGTGTACTGCTATGCTTGGCTCATATTCACCTCTGAAGTTCATTCCTAAAGGATGATGTTGAACTATCCTCCTCTTTCTCCTCCTCCCCCCACTGGTTAGTGAACCAGCCATTAAATACTTATTGTTCTCAATATCATCCCAACCTAGAAGAATATTGAGCAGTGCATAAAATAGCAAGCATATTGTCAACATGATGACAGAAACAGAACCCACACTGGAACCATGTAGACTGTTCTCTATGTCTGCAAAGATTGCAGCACCTGGAAGAGTTGCACTATAATTTCTTTTGTTGGGAGACTGCATCACTCTTGTCTCAATATGTAATTCCATCCCCACTCTTTTACAAATTTTTAGTTCATTTCTGATATTTCATTCAGAAAAGACTGAGCATTTACCAGACATGATGCTTGTTGCTGAGGAAACTAAATGAAGAAACACGAGGCTCTTGCCTTTCAGAGCTCTTGTTGTGCTTGGGAGAGGCAAGCCCACGAACAAATGTGCTGAGCACCAGATGCAGCAGAGTTATGCAGACAACATAGGAAAGCACAGGCAAGGGAGCTATTAATTCTGCTTCCAAGGTCTGAAAAGCATTGTTAGCAGAACTCTTTAAAAATCTTTTATGGAGAGCTGAACCACCAATGAGTTGATTAAGAAGAGATTTGGGGAAAACGGTGCTTCCTGTGACTAGGGACTGTCATAGCTACTGTCCTGTCACTTGCTCCCTTGTTTCAATGCCATTGTCTCCAGCAAGACTACTTTTCATGCAGACTTATTCCAAAGATCCTTATTTATCATGTGGCTTTTGTCTTCCTTTACACCTTAAACTTCCAAAGAACAGGGATTTCTGTCTCTTATTTCCGCAGGCAGCTGGAAGAGTGCATGACAAGCACAAACTCAGTAAATATTCATTTCCTAAGTGTTGAAAGACTGCAGTGAAGCATTTCTAACTTTTCCTTACTTGAATCTGTCTCCATCTCATCTACTGGGAACACCTTCTCACTGATTCTGTTCTTGCTCTCCTCCCACATCCTTGACTTTGGTAATTTTAGCTCCTTTTGGTTCTCCTTACCTCTTAATGGAACAAGTTGCCATTACATACTCTTTTTTAAGCTTTTTTTTATTGTAAGAAGACAAAAAAAACACAATAAAATTATACAGAATTTCAAAACAAGATGTTAGCAAATTAACCATGATTATTATATTGCAAATCATTATCTTCAAACCAGGTATAGGTTTGCAAAATTGATCAAACAATATAGGCACTAACTGTTCCTTTCAGTTATTATGTAGTCTTTGATATGTTTTGTTTAGTTTTTGTCCACACACTTCTGTGGAGAACTTATTCATTCCTATGACTTTAAGTATCATCTTTATGTCAGTTACTCTAATTTTATTGCTGGGAAAAAATACCTGACACCCAACATGAAGGAAGGAAAGGTTTATTTAGCTGATGATCCAAGGCAGAAGGTACAGGACAGAGAGTATCCAGTTCATGGCAGAGAAACAGCAACAATGACAACAGAGAGTCTGTCTCTCTTATATTACATTCAGGCTCTCTGCCTCAGGCTGGGTATAACACACTAATAATCCCAGCAGTACTAATACACATAATCCCAGCCTTCGATCACCCATAATCCTAGCAAATCATAGTTTGAAACTCTAGAAGTCCCTGCTGCATGACTATATGAGGCCTTAGGGGGACAAGAGGACACAAACCATCCCTCTGTGCAAAAAACATTTTAGTCCATCTCTAAGAGTTGCCAAAGTCCCAACAGTTTTGGCATTGCTGAAAAGCCCAAATCCCAAGTCTTCTCCAAGATCCAAGGCAAACTCTTAACTGAGAGTCAATGTACAAAAGAAAAGTTAAACACATCCAACATTCAGAGGCACAAGATAAGTGTTACCATTCCAAAAGTTTCAAACAACAGGGGAATACAAAACACTGGTACCAACAAAAGTCCAGAATCCAGCAGGGCAAACATTAAATCCTATAATTCCAACTGGAACATCCAAAGCAGTTTGCACTGAGTTGTGAGCTCCAAAGGCCTTACATGGCTCTTTCTCTAGGGCACTCTTGGTGGTGGTTCCCGTGGCTTCTCTCTTAGGCCAGCTTTGCTCCCTTTTTGCAATTTCCCTGAGATGATTGACATTTCTGGATTTTCCAAACTTCTGGGGTTTCCACTGAATTGGCTTCTCACTCTCTGCTTCACACACTGCCCTCTTAGGGGCACATTGCCTAGCCTCCCAGACCTTCTTCTGAAATCAAGGTGGAAGCTTGATTTCAGAACTACATTCTGAATGCACTAAAACCAACGCCATGTGGATGATGCCAAGGTCTGCTGTAAGCTGGAGCAGTAGTCAGGCTTCCTTCTTGCTTGCTTGTTGAGTACCTGTATTGATGAACACTCTGACCCTGATTCCAAGGAACAAATTCTCTGTGCTGGCACCATTTTGGAACCTGGTTTGCCCACTGCCATCATTCTAGAACATAGGGGTCTGCAGCTTTCTTCTAAAGGCAAAGTCTTTCCCCCTTGCAATTCTGAGGCTGCAAAGGGTGGAGACCTGCCACCTCCTGTGATGCCCTCAGGCCATCTTTTTGACTCTCTGGTTCCTTCCCAGCAATGGAGATCCTTTCAGCTCCATCCATCTTTGCAGCCTATAGCTTTCCTGGTGCTTCCTTTCTCGCCAACCTCACAACATTTTAAATCATCTTGCTACGCTCTTTGCTCTTGATTCTCAACATAAATCTGATTAAAAGTGCCCAATAACAGCCATGAAACTGCCCCAATATTTGGCTGCTTTTAAATATCTTTTGAAAGATTAATCAATCCACCATGCCTTATCTCAGTCTAAGGCAAAGTCTCTGGGCATGTGCAAAATTCAGACAAACTTTCAACCAAGCAATAGCACAAATCATCCAGAGTCCAACCACCAATGCAAACCTTCTTCCCAGCAGAAACCTCTCCAGCCTGGACTTTATAGGCAGACTTCATGGCAGTCTTCTAATCTGAGCTTTGACCAGAATCTCCCCTACAGAACAGCTGAAGCTGTTCCAGCTCTTCGCAAGTAGATGACCTCTCTGAACATTTCCTATCTCTTCTCATAAGCCATTCCCAAAAACTTGTAATCCACATGTTCAAGTTTAGCCATAGCAATGACCACACACCCAACACCCAAAATGAAAGAAGGAAAGGTTTATTTAGCTCATAGTTACTGGAGGTTTCAGTCCATATTCAGCTGGATCCAAGGCAGAGAGGCACACGGCAGAGAGGACCCAGTTCATGGTGGTTTAACAGCAACAATGAAGACAGAGAGAGTCTGTCTGTCTCTCTTATATTACATTCAGGCTCTCTGCCTCAGGCTGAGCATAACACTCACACCCATGATCCCAACAGTACTAAGACCCATAATCCTAGCCTTGGATCACCCATAATCCCAATGGATCATGAGTTAATCTCAAACTGTAGAAGTCCCCACCCCATGACTGCATGAGGCTTCAGGGGGACAACTAGACACAAATCATAACCTTTGGTCAGATATTATCTCCAGACTGAACACCAATCTGTTGTGTGAGAAGTTAGATGAAATGATTTAAAGTCCACTCTGGCTCTAAAGTATTTAGTCTTGATTTTTTTTTTTTTTTTTTTTTGTCTTTTTGAGACAGGGTCTCACTATGCAGTTCAGGCTGGCCTTGAACTCTATTTTGTAGCCCAGGCTGGTCTCCAACTCATACCAATCCTCAGCCTCCCAAGTGCTGAGATTACAGGCCTGTGCCACCATGCCTGGCTAGTCTTGAATGTTTTTAAGGGAATAATTTACAACTTATATATGTACTTTTTCCCCAAGATGATCTGCTGAGTAAGGTCTGGAGTGGAGGCATGAGTTCTCTCTCATCTCCCTCTTCACAGTTGCTTTTTCCCTGCCATTCAAAAGAGAAGCATTTTTTTCCACAAATCCTTAATCATTGTTGGCACTTTTCTCTGGACTTAGAAAGCTCTTTACTAGCTAGCTAAAAGAGAAGTTCAAGCATTGGGGTAAAAATTGAGTAAGTAAATAACCTCACTGATTGGCTAAGAAATCCCCTTCCAAGGTAGGTAGCTTATACTTAACTTTCAACAAAACTGAAGAAGGACCTAATGAAGTCAGCCAATAAGCAGATCATTAAAACTAATGTTTGCTGATAAATTACTATGTTATTTTGGACATAGCAGTCCAATTGATTTGAAAGAATTGAATAAAATTGTTAGAACAAAACTTCTATCCATCTATGAAATGAAGTTTTCTCAGTGCATACATTTGCAAAAACAAAAAATAGAAGCAAAATTGATGCTGAATGCTTTTTCATTTTATCTGGAAGTAATATTCATCCATGAATACAAGCGCTAACTTAAAAAAGAACAGTCTCATTCATCTCATTAAAAGATGCATTTTTGATATTTTATTTTTCATATTCAATAATTATTTGTCAAAACTTGCCTTGATGTATGTTAAATTGTTGTTAATGATTATAATGGTAGATAACCAACCCAGAATTGTTTTTTCTTTTTCTTTCTTTCTTTTTTTTTTTTTTTTTTTTGAATTTTTAAGACAGTAGTACAGGGTCTATAGGGTTTCACTATGTAGATTAGACTCATAGTGCTTCTCCTGTTTTGAGCATCCCAAAGTGCTGGGATTACAGGCACGTGCCACCATGCCCAGTTTCAATCTCTGTCTCAGCGTGCCCTCTGGGCAGGGCTGGCATGGCCAGGATCAAATCCCAGCCCCTGTGCTCTGCCCAAACAGGTGCTTTAGTCCACCAAGCTATCAGGCCAGCTCTGGGCAGAACTGTTTTAAAACTTCGAATTTTATGATCACAAGAAATTTTTAAGTTGTGTTTTTTGTATTGAAAAGTGTGGTTCAGTGATAAATATAATGGTTTGAAGCATAATTTGTATTACAACGAGTAAAATTATGTGCATGAATTGCAGGAGAAAAGGAATGATAGATAATTTTCAGTTGTTGAAAGGAGTTTTTTAAGTGCATTGCAGTAGATATCAAATCACATTGGTTTCTAAGTCAAACTTAAATCCTTAAATCTTCAAATAAATAAGGTTGACAGAATTTTTGAAACTTGTTTTACGGACAAAAATATTTGAAGACCATGGTAATAAGAGATGCATGCTTAGTTTGAAACACAAATTGAAGTGGGTTGGGGTGGAAGAATAAAACTTATGAGGGAGAAATCCAGCCAAGGCTTGCCTAGGGTATCAGGACTGTGGGAAATCAAACCAAGATGAAAACACATAACATTTGAAATAGTACACATCCAATATGTATTTAGTCATCATCATCATCATCATAAAAAAAATAATAGGATAAAATATGTTTTAAATGTACGACACTGTTTCTTAGCACTAGAGCTCTAGAGAGGCACCTGGGCTGTGCTAGGACTTTTTGTCTCCAGGTGATTTTGATATATATCCACTGCAGTAAGTTGTTGGATATACTAGATGTGTAGTCCTTGGGCCAATAATAGCATCACCACCTTGGGAACTTGTTAGAAATGTGGAAGACTGAGCTTCCCAGAACTACTGAATCAAATTCAGCATCTTAACAAGATTCTTAGGTTATTCATATGCACATTAAATAGTGGACAAACAGGATTTCTAACAAGATCTCAGGTGGTGCTCAGGCAGCTGGTTCTCAAGCTACAGTTGTGTAGCAAAATCCTCATGTTACTCAGAGATTCAATGGCAGAGCTACTCAAAGTAGGGTCTCCAATCCACAAGTATCAGCATCATTTGCTGCTTGATAGTTTGAAAATCCTGAAGACCCACCCCAGACCCACTGACCAGAGTCTGTGGAGTAGAGTCTAGGAATTTTATGAATCAAGCATTCTGAGTGACTCTAAAGTGTGAGAACAACTGCTCTTGAGAGTATCCACATCAATCTCATAGAAGCCTCAAGTTAATCTAGTGAGATGGCTAAGACATTAATACCAAGAGGCCCAGCTTGATGAGTAAGGTGCTGCTGAAACTTCCAGCATGACCTCTGGCCGCCTCCACAACTTGTTCTGCAGGGGCCCTCAGGTGTATGATAATTAATGCACACAAGTGAGTAGTGCCTGCTTCTTTTCTCATACCACCTGCCTAGACAGCCTTGGGTGCTGCCCCTCCTATAGAATTGGGACTCAGAAGTCTGTTGTTTTTTAGGTGAAGCTATGCAGATCAAGAGAGGACAGCTAGGAGATCCAGGTGCAAACTTTCGAGCTATTTTTGTCTTTTGAGCCAGCAGATCTAATGGTGCTTCTTGTTAGTAGGATGTTGTGTAAGTCCATGCAAACCACAGTCAGAGCTGCAATTCTGAGCCCTACAGTTCTGGAGCAAGGCCATTTGTTCTGTAGAAAAAAACTGCACATTATTTGAGAAGTACTAGCATTTTTAATGAGTTTCTGGGACCAAATAACACTAAGCACCATGTGACTCAGAACCAGAACTGCCCAGCATAAACCAATCATTGTCAACTTTTCCATGTTTGAGGCAAATCAAGTTCAAGGGAAGGACATTGGATGGTAAAAATTGTGTGTATAGAACCAGGGCCAGGAAGACAGAGAATGCAGGGTACATTGCATATAGGTGACCCCATGCTCCATGTCACAAACTCTTCAATAGAATCCTGTCCCCCTCTTCACAACTGTTGCATCAATGAGAGGCAGTCCTTAGGTCCAACTGACACAGAAGCACAAAACTTGGAATGAGTTCATAGGAATGTTCTAGTGACATGTGGATGCCAGCTGAAATAGC